>CAMZMU010000096.1:124272674-124483214 GCA_947311845.1 Poa pratensis
AGGTGCCTCATCTCTATAACCGGCATGGATATGCCGGATTCGCTTTCCTGAATAACCTTCCCTGCACATAAGAGAACCACAAGATACCGACATACATATGTCGGTCATGATATCTCGGATCTCTTATCTCGGATCCCAAGTCTCGGTCAACATATGCCGGTTTGCACTAGCATGGTACCTCGGTCCCTTCTGGCCGGATTACCTCGGTTTGCCTATGTCGGTTTGCACAACATCACACCCTTGTCGCTTCTGAGATCCAGGTATGTCGGCTTTTACTGTAACCTGGCCACACCTGGGACCTTGCTTATACCATACCATGACCCTACCCGGGGTAGCCCCCCGACAATAGTGGAAACACTTTTTTTTTGCTCCTGAGCTCCAGTGCTCACTCCGATTAAAAAAATTCAAAAATCATATTTTTAAGTTTCAAAAAATTCTGAAAAAATCATGCATGTTTCTAATGATGTTTTCCACATACATGATTTTTTTAAAAATTTGAAATACTTTATATTCTGAGCTACACAAAAATAAAAAATCTATTTTTGAAATGATATTTTGAAGATTTGAAAGTATGTGTATTTAGATCCACATATTTGTCATTTATGTATAGAATAGAATATCCCATATTTCAAACCGAGATTTTACAAGTTTGTGGGACTTATCATTGACAACACACGATCGACAGATGGACGGCTGGTGGTTGATGCTCGCAGGGCCACACACATCCGGCACGCACGCACGAAACGGTTGCTGGCATGCCATGCAGGGAGTAGTAGCTAACTTTTACCTGAAAGACGGTTCAGCCGCAGATACCTCAGCCGAATTAGTACGTAGTTTCCTACTCCGTCAAACAGCGTCGACGTCGCACGCATTGGCAGGGAAATCCGTCGAGACCCCCCACGTACGTACGCCCGAGGAAATTAAAGCGCGCGCCCGTGCGCGCTGGTGATCGGCGACGGCGACGTGAAAACGATCGGGGGTAATATCGCTGCTGCTGGTCGCGCCGCCAACCTCGTGCCGCGCCGTTGATGCGGTGCCCAACTACACGGCCGCGGAAGCGCCGGTCGCCGGACCGGTGCCGGCACGCTTCAGGAAGAGCGGGCTCAGCCGCATGCACTGCGGATTAACCTGGGAACCTGAAATTTTCGAGTAATTAGGAAAAGAAAAACCAACACACTGGTGGACTGACTGCGAGCTGCCGTAATGCGCGTTGAGCGCGCCTATTGAACTGTCTAGGTTCGTTCCTACGAAAAGAAAAGGTTACGGTGTACGGACACCCATGCATCTAGTACGAGCTACGAGCTACGAGCTTCGCGTGTCCTGCCGAAACTGCTAGCTAGTTGAAGTCGACGCCGTAAGTCCACTAGCTGGAAATCATGACTCGATCGGCGGACGTCACTCCACGCCGACCTTTTTCCTCACCAACTATAGGATTTCTTTTCGTCAACTCGCATCAACTGGCAGTTTAATCATCATACGTACACTCCAAACTCAGTTTAATATAAGTTTGAACACGTACTATAACGCGTCGACTTCAAAATTATAAGATGTGTTAGATATTTCTGTATAAACTAGATACAGACTGAATGAGTGAATCTTCGCGCCCCTCAAGAATAGTGAGAATCAACGGTGGGTTGTCGGATGCAGATAGTGAAGAGATGAATCTTGGTAAAGAAGTATCAACTTTATTCAAGTCCGCGCTAGAAGAGAACTCTATAGGAGTTGAGAAACATGGTTCCTTCCCAGCATTTCGAAATCAGGGTGGATTCATCACTCAGAGGACGGAGTTTTGCTTGAAGGGGGAGAGGATGTAATACACCATCTTAGCCTTGTACGTCACCATCTTTGATACCTTCACTCCATATTTTAGCTTTGCATTCTTTCTCACAGTCTCGGTTCTAGTGCCATGCTTGTTCTTGAAGTCTGCTCACATTGTTTGTCGGCGGAAAGGGAACTTACTCATCACCTCTGAGAGAGGATCTCACTGCTGGCTTTACGTCGGATTGACCTTCCGAACCTTTCACAAAACACCACCGCATCCGGGAACAACAAATGACTTGTGGAGGCCAATCTGGAGCTGCCACAGTACTCCTCTTCGTTCACTCAGAACTCTTGGACCCCACCGACTCCGGTCTCACTCTCTTTTCTGCGGTGGCTATACTGCTGCTGGCACCACCCCGCCCCTCGAATCGCCTTATCCCTAGGGAGGGAGGGAGGGAGAGAGAGAGAGAGAGACTACGGTTGTATAGATATCCGAGCGGGGAAACACATTGTATGTTCCAACTGTAAATTTTGTGCCACGTCGTACTGACATTTGGGTCCACCAATCAGGAAGTTATAGTTAGCTATCGTAACCTGGACGTTCGGTGATATCTATGAAAGTGTTACCCTAAGACCTTTTTATTAAAATAAATTCCGATTATGCTGGTGGTTTTTGACACCAGAACCACAATTGTGGTGATTTTGCACTATTTTCTTCCGGTTTATTAGGTGTATTTTTCTGTCAGGTATATGTTCGTGATATGTTCACTTTTTGCAAGGAAACTCCCACAGCAACAGGTGTCGTACTAACGTGTATGGTTCAAGATGTAACTAAGCCGTGCTTGTAAGTGACACTTTGATAAAAAATAAATGTAAGTGCCACTTAATATACAACTCAAAAACTAATCCACGTGCATGACGAGGGTACGCTCCCTTTAGATTGGCCACTCCACTTTGCCGGTGTAGTTACCCCAGATCGTGCTACGGATTAAGAAAATGGGATCAGAAGATCACACGACATATGCATCACTTCCTTGACTGATCTCCAAGTTAACGAACACTTGATTAGCTATCTATGGATCATGAAAACTTTCGGGCAAAGTCACTATTCAAATTAACCACACACGCTTTGTTTACTTCACACGGATATGCTAATTAATGTATCTTATCGACCGACCAGAAAAGAAGTGCAAATAACCTCTGCATCTGCATGGAATGGATGCCCCATTAACTGATCAGCAGCCGTCGACGTGTGCGCGAATCTTCGCTTCATTTCGACAATGACCGGCCGTCGGGGAATAGGTTGTTTGGCCGGTCGATCCAAGAGACAAGATTAAAGAAATGGATCAACTGAACAGATCGACGTACGTTACGTAGGGTTGGGTGTGCACAATCTTCTCTGCCTAAAGAGCGGCCGCTTAAAATAAGCAGCGATCCGCGGTCTGCATGCAGGCGCGCAGCTCATGCTGGGCTTTCGGCACCGGTCATTATCCAGCAGACGTGGCGCGCAAGTTGTTTATTTTACGTTAATCGCATGGGATTAAGGCTCCAAACACTTGGTAGTGGGATAGATTAGTGTACGTAGTATGGTCAAGCTTCGGCTGGCTTGGTAGAGCCTGAGGCCAAGGGCTAGGCCTTGAATTATCAAACATAGCGTTTCTTTTTTTGCGAATGTACGAGATGGGGTTGTTAATGGATACACGAGTTTGCAACTTAAAATGGATCTCTTGGATGTGGCTATGCATGGTACTGGGTTTCTTCGTCGACAACTTTAGAAATGGAAATTAAAGACAAGAGTCTGGCCAGAAAGACAGAAAGAAAAGCAGAATGAACACCACACCTCAGCTGAAAAGCAGTGTGGCCGCGCGCGTTTAAGTAATTTCATGACCAATCACAACCAAATGCTTAAGATGAGTTAATTATCACATAAAGCGTCTTATGTACGTATGCAGTGATGCCATCAACCAAATTAACAAGGAAACTTTTTTTTTGATAAAGTGATTTTATTACTTAAAAGTTTTAAGCATTACATCTGGCGTCTGCATAGGTAGGATGTACACAACCACAAGTTCACCAGTACCCAATTCAGAAATAAATAAAAGGCGAATTACATATCATTATGAGAAATTGTAAAGCCGCCTAAGATGGTGGTAGGTTGATCCGGAGACTATGTTGCCATCCATGCCGGGAGAATAACTCCCTGGCCGCAGCCTCCAAACGCAACGCCACCTCAAAAAATAAGTATCTGTGCTCCACACGCTGCAGGGCCGACCATGCTCGTAGCGTTGCTGTACACCGGTAGATAACCTGCATAACAGAAGCATTTTTATCATTAAAAACCTTGTCATTTCTACATAGGCACAGCGACCAAATAACGGCAATCGCTCCCACCCTACTGAAGAGTTTAAACCTAGGATCCACACCGTTTAACCAGTTGCCAAAATATTTGCAACGGTGCGCGGGGATGTAAGGTAGAACCTATCTGGATGGCTGACCATATAGACCTGGCGAACTCACACTGGAAAAATAAGTGTGTAATAGTCTCGTCGTGTTGACAGAAGACACACTTTTTACTTCCGTGCTAATTGCGTTTGGCAAGGTTATCTTTTGTAAGAATTACTCCTCGACGAAGATACCACGTAAACACCTTAGTTTTTAGCGGGATCTTCATCTTCCAAATTTTGTTATTATCCTTAATATCGACTGGTACTTCGGGTAAAATTAATGCTCTATACATAGAATCAACCGAGAATTTACCATTCTTCGTAAGATTCCATTGAAATTTATCTGGACCTTCCGACAATTGGAACGAATCCAATCGGATGAGCAAGGCATTCCAGGATGCTTGTCTTGTTCCAAGTAAACTTCTTCTGAACGATACATTTTGGGGAGGTACCCAACACCTTAGCGATCGTGTCGCTCTTGTTTCGCACAATAGTATACAGAGCCGGATATTGTTCTCTAAGAGTGGATTGGCCTAGCCATTTATCCTCCCAGAAACGAATTTCCGATCCATCCCTAATTGAGAAAGATCCTTGTGGGAAAAAGAACTTCTTTGTAGCCATAAGGCCTGCCCAGAAGTGTGAATCGCCAGGTTTCCAAAGAACCTGAGATACACTTGAGATCCCACATACTTTCTCCTAAGGAGGGTTTGCCAAACTCCATCTTCATAAAGAAGCTTGAAGAGCCATTTACCAGCAAAGCTCTATTCTTGACCTCAAGGTCATGAACTCCGAGCCCTCCTTGGTCTTTAGGGCAGCAAACCACACTCCACTTAGTCAGCCGATATTTTTTCTTCTCACAATCCCCTTGCCAAAAGAATCTAGACCGGAAATAATCCAATCGTTTTAAGACTCCTTTGGGCAATTGGAAGAATGAAATCATATACAGTACCATGTTCGTTAGTACCAGTTTATGAGAACCAATCTTCACCCAGGGATAAGAGTTTGCCTTTCCAGCTATTTAAACGTATTTGAAGTCTTTCCTCCACCTTTTTCCACTCAGCATTTGTAAGTCTCCGATAATGAATCGGAATACCCAAATAGTTGATAGGAAATTGTCCTTGCTCACAGCCAAAAGTTCAGCATACAAGGCGGCGTTTTCTTGAGCCTCGCCAAAGCAAAACAATTCACTTTTATGGAAATTTATCTTAAGACCCGAAAGTTGCTCGAAGGCTGACAAAATCAGCTTTAGGTTACGAGCTTTCGATGTCATGTTCCATAAAAATAATTGTATCGTCGGATATTGAAGAATCGATAAACCACCATCGACTAGATGTGGAATCACTCCTTCAATTTGGCCCTCAGATTTAGCGCGTTCGATCAAGATAGCCAACATATCAGCCACTATATTAAATAGTATTGGCGATAAGGGTCACCTTGTCTAAGGCCTTTTTTCGTTTGAAAGTATTTGCCAGTGTCATCATTGACTTTAATGGCTACACTTCCTCCCGAAACAAAGCTATTTATTAACGCGCGCCACTCAGTAGAAAAACCTTTCATTCTGAGGGTCTGGAAGGAAAGACCAATTAACTTTATCATAAGCTTTCTCAAAATCAATTTTAAGAATTACCCCATTCAACTTTTTCCTATGTAGTTCGTGAACTGTTTCATGTAGGATCGCTACCCATCAAGGATGTTTCGACCTTGCATAAAAGCTGTCTGAGACGGACGAACCACATGATCTGCCACACTGTTCAGTCGAATCGTAGCAACTTTGGTAAATTTTAAAACTAACGTTAAGAAGGCATTAGGTCTGAATTGTTGAATCCTTTCTGCCTCATTAACCTTAGGTAATAAAATTATCTCACCAAAATTGAGACGAAACACTCTAGTTGTCCATCATGAAGACAGGCGAACAGTTGTAGTAAATCAGACTTGATAACATCCCAAAAGTTCTGGTAGAACTCAGCCGGGAAACCATCAGGTCCAGGTGCTTTATTATGTTTCATTTGGAAAACCGCCTTTCTCACTTCATCCTCTGAGTAGAGTTTAGTAAGTAGACTATTTTCCTCATCTAAAACCTGGGGTATATCATCTGTTCGAGACTCATCCAGTGTGAAATTTCCTTCCTCTGGAGCATCGAACAGACCTTTATAGTAATTTGTAATATACGACTTTAGTTGTTCATGGCCCTCAATCGTTCCCTCATCCTGGACTAGAGAATGAATACGCTTTTTCCTGTGTCTGCCATTGGCAATACTATGGAAATAGCGAGTATACGATCCCTTCAAGTATAATTGGGCTTTGGAGCGTTGATACCATTTTTAACTCTCCTCACGCAGTAGTTTCGCTATCTGTGCATTAGATTGGCTCTTTAGCTCAATCTCTTGCGTGGATAACAGACGAACTTCTGCTAATGCCTCTAGAGAATCAATTATCGAGGATAGTCGTATCTTTTCTTTTTTAAGTAAACCCGTAGTACGACGAGCCCAACCAACGAGGTGTGTGCGTAAAGCACGGATCTTATTGTTCCACCTCTGGATCGACGTATCACCCGCTACCGGTCTTTCCCAAATTCTTTTAACCATCTCATGAAAGCCCTCACGGTGCAACCATCCAAGTTCAAACTTTAAACGCTGGTTACACGGTGGTGTAGGCCTACCGGTGGTCAATAAAATGGGAGCATGGTCTGACAGACCCTCAATAAGCTCTAGAGCCCGTACTGACACCATAGGGAACCTAGATTCCCAATCAGTATCCATTAGTACACGGTCTAGCTTTTCGTATGTAGATTCTGGGAGAGAATTTGCCCAAGTGAATTGTCTCCCAACCATTGACACCTCTCTCAAGCTCAAGCTGTCAATGACCGCGTTGAACAAAAGAGGCCAACGATTGTCAAACCGGCCTCTACTCTTCTCGAATGGAAAACGAAACAGATTAAAATCCCCCCCAATGATAAAAGGGTGTGGGTTATCCTTTGCTAAGTTAACCATCTCTCGGAGGAAGGCAGCCTTAGAGTCCTCCTGGGCAGACCCATACACTGCGACAAGACTCCAAATGAAATTGTCGGCTTTGTTACGGATGTGCGTTTTAATATAAAATTCATCATCCGAAACAGCCAACACTTCCATGATTTCTGTCTTTACGCCTAGTAAAAGACCCCCAGAGCGACCACGGGGAGGGCGGGAGTACCAAGCAAAGTCTATACCGCCTGAAAGTCGGTCCAATTGACTTTGCGAGAAATCCCGCCTACCCGTCTCAGAAATAGCTAAGAAGTCCAAATTATGATCCCGAACAGAATGAGCGAAGTGCAAATATTTAGCCAAGTCACCAAGATCTCTGCTATTTGCAAACATGCCATTCATTGGGAAACTATGGGAGATTTGGAAATCTTAGCCCGTTTCCAGGACAACTTGTTAGAGGCAAGTTTAGATTTTCGGCAGGATGCTTGTAACTCATACAACGAGCTCATCCCGTACTCATCCAAACCTATCTCCGACACTTCACCAATTAGATGAGAAAAAAGCTGACCATCTGATGTGTCATTCGCTTCTTCTTCATCCAAATAGGTGGCGGTCAACCCAGTCGAAGCTTTTTTAGGAATAACCGTTAGACGGTCAAATTCCATATGCCTCAAGACGTTAGTTGACATAGCAATTTGTTTTTTATTAGAACCAAGATTTATGCCTACACTATTTAGCTTAGAATTAATTGACGGAGATGAAAAAGAAAGAAAAGACTTTGAACACGTATCCATACCATGCGAGTCTAGGTTCCGCTCCGCCTTGCGACGCATCGCCTTCTGCATGGAATCCTCGTCCGTGGCAGTAGCTCCGTCCGACGCTACCACGAACCTCCCGCTACGACGAGTCGGAGTGAAACCGTACTCGAAGGTCGTGGTGGAGGGAGGCGGTGTACGTGGCGAGACGGTGCCCCCGATGCCGCAGGAGGAAGGCTCAGAAGCAATAGCACGAGTCGGCGGTGTTGGTGTAGCAGCCGACCCAGCCATCGTTCCAGCCGAGGTTGTCCCATAGGATGGAGATCTAGGTGTCGATGTCGAAAGCTCCTCCGTCCCCCCAGAAGACAGCACGTCGAACTGAGCAAGCAGGGGGGGCGATGGTGGTGTCGCAGCCTCCCCCGGCCCTGCTCAACGGCGGCAATCGCCCCAGCCAGCCTGCTGCTGTCCGCTGCGGCCCCAGGCGACCCAAGCTGTACACGCGTCCCAAGACGCGGGAGGCGAGGTCGAAGTAGCTGCCTCCCGCCTGTCCACAGAACACACCATCTAACATTCTGGCCTTCTGGGCCTCCCGTTTGACTGAACTCGCTCGCTCGTTGGTGAGTGCATGCATGTTCTCCTGGATAGGGACGGTTGGTTTTGCCAGTACCACCACCTGAATCCTGATGGATCGCTCCCTAGCAAAAAGGAGGCTGATCTGATGATACATGATGCTACCACATGTAACATGTTACGTCTCAGCATCTGCAGAGCTAACGCCACCACATTTGGTTATCGACCAACAGGAACCGCGGACACCTACTGATCGAGATGTATCATCATCGTCTAGCTAGCTAGCCCAAATCGACAGTCAAACAAAACCCATGTACTGTATCATCTTACATTGGTATCACTGCATACAAAACCTAGCATGCATGTCACGTTCAGATTCCGGACGAAGACATGACCAGAACTTCCCAGCCGCAGCAGGTCCAGGTCCAGGACCTAGGGAGTCTGTCTGGGTCGCAGCGCCAAGCAATGGTGGCCGCCGTTGCAACGGTACGTGCTCAACAGTGGCACATGGTGGTGGACTGGTGGTACTAACACTTGGCAGTTATCTTCCCAGCGGTTGGGGTGCTCGGTCACATGGCTGTGTCCACGGAACGAGGTCCAGCTCCAACGAGCAATCCATGTTATGTCCTATGTGTCACTTCGCTCCTCGTTACCCAACTGAGAACGAATAAGGAGCCGACCAGCAGACCAATGCAGAGAATCTCTCATCTCACCTCGCTAGACAGTAGGTGCTTCCTCAGATTGTTGTGGGTGCGATGAAGTACGTCTGCATCCGTCTGACACTTTCTTCTGCATTGTTGTTTCTTCTAGCTGGCAGCTGATATGGAAGAACAACAGAAGTATCAGGTCCAAAGAATCCATAGAAAAAGATTCAGAAGATAGAATAGTGACTCGTAAGTAACGCTGACGGCGTGTGTTATACACTTTAGAACAGCATGCCACAGTAGTTCCTTCTACTCATGATCCTGAATAACACGCTTAATCTGTGATGTGCACTCTTATATTTTCCGCACCGTACAACCTATCCAGGATAAGCCTCTGCATAATGACAAACCTAACACAATTCACGAGGCTTTGTTTGTAAAGAAGACCTTTATAAAGGTCTGAAGAACAATGTACAGTGTTATTGCCGACAAGAAAAAACAAAGAAGTAAAATAGACAGAAAGGGGGCTCTGCCTATCTCTTCGCCTGCTACAGTAGGGAGGAGGCGAAACAGAGGCGTCTCGGGGGTTCGAGTTCTTCGCCGGCGATTCCGGCGCTCCCCTCTGCCTCCGGTCGCCGTCGAGGCACCGTGAGGTGGGGGGGGGGGGGGGAGCTCCGGTTGGTGCTCGTGCGTGTAGATTAGGTGTGAGTGCCCGGGCGTCACTGTTGAAGACGGAGGCGATGGCGGCGGTGTTTTGGGCGTGGTGCTTCCCCTCCTTCCTCTGTTACGGCCTCGTCGCCGGGGAGGACGTGAAGCTTCGTCGGGCGCCTTTCTTCTCCTTTGCTTCTCTGGCCGACCGTGGCGGCGAGGGGAGGTGCTGGGGCTGGTCGGCGACTCGTTTTTGTTGCAGGTGGTTTTGGGTGGTTCCCTCTGGTGGTTTTGCTCCGGCCGGCCGAGGCGGCGAGGGGAGCTGCTTCTGGAGGTGGGTTCGTGTTGGTGCTGGTGTCCTAGGCGCCGCGGCGGCAGCTGGAAGAAGGGTGGAGGCGGTAGGGTGGCGCTGTGTCCGAGCTCTTTCAACGAGTACAGATTCCGTCGCTGCGCGGCGGATGGCTCCTGCGGCCGTCTGTGACATGTGGTGGTGCTTCCTCTCCGCGGTTCGCGGTACGGCGTCGCCGGCGGTGCCTAGGAGCTTGGGGTGCGGATGTGGGTCTGTGTGCTTCTTCTCCGTTGGCTTAGGGTGCTTGTTGTACTTTTCCTGGGGTTCCTTGTTTTTCGTGTTTGTTCGGGAACCTGTTTGTAAAAGTGGCAAGCCTCCTAATATATGATTCAGACCCTTCCTCAAAAAAAAAAAAAAGAAGTAAGACTCAGTAGATCAATGCACGATCAGTCAAAGTGTATAGGATTGCAGGTTAAGAAACCAGTACCAAATAAAGGCCCAAGAACCACAATGTACATGCAGAACTTACACAAACTAAATCTTCATATACACACGCCGCCCCATCCTGGCCCCCTCGGAGAAGGTCAACCTGGAGGTCGGCGTGGTGAACCCCACCCTCCTGGGCCGCAAGACGCGGTACGCCTACCTCGCCGTGGCCGAGCCCTGGCCCAAGGTGTCCGGCTTCGCCAAGGGCATTTTTTTACCAAACTGAGCTAAATAAGTAGCTAACATAGCAAATATATAGCTAAACAAAGCAAACCGAGCTAAATAAGTAGCTAACATAGCAAATACATAGCTGAACAGAGCTAACCAAACCGAGCTAAATAAGTAGCTAACATAGCAAATACATAGCTGAACAGAGCTAATAACAGAGCTAACTGAGCTAAATAAGTAGCTAACATAGCAAATACATAGCTAAACAAAGCAAACCGAGCTAAATAAGTAGCTAACATAGCAAATACATAGCTGAACAGAGCTAACCAAACCGAGCTAAATAAGTAGCTAACATAGCAAATACATAGCTAAACAAAGCAAACCGAGCTAAATAAGTAGCTAACATAGCAAATATATAGCTGAACAGAGCTAACTAACAGAGCAAACCGAGCTAAATAAGTAGCTAACAGAGCGGTCATTTACCTTAGGCGAGGCGGGGTCGCTTTCCGTCGCGGATTGCGTCCCAGGCGTCGGCGCCGGAGCCACTGCCAGAGGAGACGTCAGAGGAGACCTCATCCTGCTCGAACACCGGAGCGTCCTCCTCCTCCTCCTCATCCTCCTCCTCCGCCGCTGCCACCGCTGCCGCCGCCGTATCTGGCCCAGGGCCCTGGCCAGGGAGAAGAGAGCGGTCTATGGCCGCCCAGAGCCGCGTCTGGAACAACGCCTCCTCGGTGGCTTCTATCGCGTGCTCGGCGGCGGAGATGCGGATAGCTCTCTGCATCGTATTCGCCCGAATGACACCCTCGGCGCGCTCGCGCTCAAAGGAGGCGCGAGAGAGGAGGAGACCGACCTCCAGATCCTCGTCCTCATCGACGAGATCCGGGCGTCCGTGGCCGCCGCCGCCGTGGATCCGGATGAGATTTGATGGCTCAGAATGAACTCGCGACCGCCGTCGCCGGGGATCTCGCCCCAGTTGTAGGGGAGATCCAGGCTGTGCCTCGGAGGGTGGGAGGAGGAAGATGCTCCATCCTGACTTCCGTCGGCGCCGGAGGGGTTCGCCATCGATGGGTGAAGTAGGAGGAGAGCGTGTGTGGCTAGGGTTAGGAACTGGAGAGAGTGAGACTGAGAGTGAGAGTGAGATACAGTACTGGAGTGGGAGATATTAATACCGGCACCGCTTAATGTGCCTTCACATGGGAAACGGAGATAGACCGATCTCTGTTTCTGATGTGGCAATATCAAGAACGGAGATATTCTTTCCTCCGTTGCCTATATATGAGCAACGGAGATCTTTTCAGCTTCCGTTACCATTGTGTCGGGCCCATCGACCGACTAGCGCGCGCGCACTCGTGGAAGCACGCGGAGCTCATTTTTCCGTCACCTAACTCTTGCCGTTGCCATAGAGGGGTATCCGATGTGTCGTTCTGTACTAGTGTATGTGTGTATTGATTTGTGGTTAGTTCTTTTGTTGGAAACTTGTAAGTTCTTTTAGAATTTTAAGAGGTGGGTATTTTTATAGGAGACATTAGATGAATTATATTTCGAATATATATGTTGTAGAATATATTGTTTGGGTGTGGTTAGTTTAATTATATATGTATGTAAGTGTTGTAGAATATATTGTTTTACCACATATGCATGTGGAGGTTTGTATAGTTTGTTATATTTCATTTTTCTTGCATATATGTACATGGTGGCTAACTTTGTGGACTTTTAGGCTCTCCCATATAGTTTCTTATGTTTTATTTTTGGTTTGCTAGATTCCCCTGACATTTACAAAGAGGTTGCACGTAAGATGAAGATAGTAGAAAGAACCAAAGGCAAGTATCCCAATGTATCATGCAAAGATGCTCCGGTGCCACCAATGTACCCGGTTCCGAATTGTCCTTGCGGAAAGGCTTGTCAAATCTCACAATCTATGCACGCCGCTACTGCCGGTCGTGCGTTCTACATGTGCAGCGATCGTCGCGTGAGTATTCGTATTTCTTTATTTAGCAACTATGAATTTGACATGTATTTGTATCTGATGTCCTATTTGCTTACAAAACTGACAGCAATATTGTACATGCTACTTTTTCCAATGGATTGATAGGCCTGAGGTGTATGATGACTACCTTCTTTCACCATATGTGTGGATGCATAAGGGCCCATGGCCGGCTAAGACTTGGACACGTCTTGTGCGTCCACCTCCATCTCCACCGGCTCTATGGAAAATAGACGCAACCACACCGAAGGCTCCTCCACTGGTTTGGTGTGAGCATTGCCAAGACATGACACAGTGGTGTCCCCTTTATGGTCCCGACACTTTGGAAGAATCATGGAAGGTTTTTGACGAAGAACAAAGGCAAGAAAATGAGATTTAGAAAAGGGAGCGCAAGAGGAAGCAAGCTGAAGAAGTTGTGAAGAGAAAACTCTTGGAGGAGGAATTAGAGAAGGACCGAAAAGAGAGGAAGGTACAAGCCAAGAGAAGGAAGGAAGAACAAGCACGGAAAGGAAGAAAATGAGCTGAATGAAAGTAAGGAATTCTTGAAGAAATACAACGCGGGCTATTTCAAGAGTTGGAATCCATAAGCATTTGTGGTTGAATCTGCGAGGTTATCTTCTAATCATGTTGTGGTTTTTGTTTGACATGATGAACTTTATGTTGAACCAAGATGTTTTATTTTAGAAATCATCGGAATATTTTAAAATTATTGTAATGTTGAGTACTCTGTTGGATGTTTTATGTAGTTCGTGTGGACCTTAATGTCAAATTATATGTTGGATATTGTTTGGTATTGCATAAATAGGACAACCTCGTGGATAAATGACAGACAATTACACTTATTTGTTACAAAAGCAAACATTACAATGATGGTGCTCGGGCAATGTTTACCATCGACCCTCTTCAAATATACGATACAAGAGCTCCTTTTGGAATGAAATACAGATTATAAGGAATTAAAATTGTTTCACATATACGAAACAAGAGTTCTAACGGTTTCTTCGGTTGGCCATCTTTTGAGCAGCCCATGCTTCAAATTGTTTTTGGTAACACTCTCTGTGTTCTTTTTTCCTCTTCTCCTCTAGTTTTTTGGCCTCCTGGTTCTCTACATATGTTTCTCCATACCAATACACTTCATACTGCCTGTCGGATTCGAAAAAGTATTTCTTTCTACAACGAGCTCCTTCCTGTTCGAGAGTACAAAACTTAGTACCCACATGTTTTTATTTAGTAAATATGTAAATCGAATGAACTCTTACAAAATATGGTGCGGGACCCGTCGTGTGGCCGCAGACAAATCCCCAGCTTCCACCATATCCACCACTTCTGATCTTCTCAGCATCTGCCGTGTAGCAGCACTCCACACCACAACCGCACTTGATGATCCACGGCACATGACCATGTAGCTCTTCTCTTGGTGGCATGTCCGGTGGCACGAATGAGCCACTACGAGGACCTACAAGTTCCATGGCCGGATCTTTCCCTTTCCCTGAAGAGTTCCGGCACCGGCCATTGTGTTTCTGTCTATCTGAATGGGTGAGTGTGGTTAATTCGAATGAAATACACAGAGCCATGGACCGCTATTTATTGACAAAGCTGGACGCAGCGGACGGAACTGAAGTAAAATTAATATGGGTTTACTATGTGCTAGTGGGTTTACTATTTGCGAGTGGGAGTACTATTTGCGAGTGGGAGTACTATTTGCGAGTGGGTGTACTGTTTGCGAGTGGTGTACGTTCTGTATAGGTCTCTAAATCTATCTGGATTGCCAAAAAAAGGCCTCTAAATCATCTAGGCTCCGGGGACAATGGCGCCGACATAGTGCACCCACCAATTGTGGGTCTGCAGCTCTACCGTGAGGGAAAGTTCTACTCAAGCCGACTAGTGGAGGATTGTTTCTCAAATTTTGTGAATAGACACCAACCAATTGGAAATGAAGTTCAGCATCCTCCAGAGGCTTATGGCCTTGTGCAAAGTTCATATTTCCATGGTCTCAATCCTTATGAAGAGATGTTACATGCTATATCTGCAAGAGAGACTATTGTCCGCTCCTCAAGAGGCTTGACAGAACCAGGAACTCTGTTCAAGAATCTAATGGCCATCTTGCGAGACTTAGTTGTCTGCTACGACGGAACTGTGAGAAACATCTGCAACAATTCAATCATTCAACTTAAGTACAATTTGCCCTAAGGACCCAAACAATTTGCGTACTGGACTGTATGGTTTGGTGGAAATTCGGCGTTCCAGAGGTCGGCGCCATTTGCCTTGGCGCCGAAGTTATGAAGTTCGGCGAATTTTTGCTTTGGCGCCGAAAACTGGACACGTCTCGCCTCCAGAGGTCGGCTCCATCACAGTTGGCGCCGACCTGCATAATGTTGGCTCCATCTACATTGGCGCCGACCTAAGGGCCCAAACAATTTGCGTACTGGACTCTCTGGTTTTGTTGAAAATTTCGAGTTCCAGAGGTCGGCGCCACTTGCCTTGGAGCCGACGTTATGAAGTTCGGCGAAAATTTGTTTTGGCGATGAAAACTGGGAACGTCTCGCTCCAGAGGTCGGCTTCATCGCAGTTGGCGCCGACCTGTAGAACGTCGGCTCCATCTGCATTGGCGCCGAAGTAAGGGCCAAAATAATTTGCGTACTGGACATGTCTGGTTTGGTTGAAATTTCGAGTTCCAGACGTCGGCGCCATTTGCCTTAGAGCCGAAGGTATGAAGTTCAGCGAAATTTTGCTTTGGCGCCGAAAACTGGGCAAGTCTCGCTCCAGAGGTCGGCGCCATCGCAGTTGGCGCCGACATGTAGAACGTCGGCTCCATCTGCATTGGCGCCGAAGTAAGGACCAAAATAATTTGCGTACTGGACATGTCTGGTTTGGTGGAAATCCAATGTTCAAGATGTCGGCGCCATGGCCCCTGGAGCTGAACTGTTTCATGTCGGCGCCATGTTAGACGGCGCCGAAGCTCCTGGTCTAATTTGTAACATGCAAAAGTGACAAGAAAAGTGATCTCACAATCCATGCAAAAGTGACAGCAAAAGTAACATGCAAAATTTTGGCAGAGTCTCCCCTTATTTTGTAGTCATTTCCTGTAAAATGCAAAAGTGACAACAATATATACCAAATTCTCACAAATAGCACATGTAGATCTCACAATCCATACCAGATTTGTTCACAAAAGCATCACACACACAATTCACAAACCATAGTTCTCAAACTAACACGGATGGTCTGAAACATAAGGAAGCAACAATCTCATAACTAAAAGAAACACTTGCGAACATGTCGGCGACATTATTTGCGTCCCTTTCTTTTTCCTAGCGCATCGGTACCAGGGGTGAGCTGAACGTTTGGCTTGCGGTTACGAGATCCCCTACGGAGCATTTCTTGACTGGTCTGAAGGGGCACGCGGGGCTGCTGGCGCTTCTGCTTGCGCCTGCCTTGCTGGCTGGGACCTGGGCTCATCTGACTAGGTTGCGGTGCACCCCTCACCTGCGACAATAACATCTAGTGATTTATATGTATGTTGCTGTGAACTAAAACCTGAACTAGTACATGAGAGCAAGAATATTACCTGCGACAACACCGTCTGGTCATCATATAAGTCCTCCACATCTAGGTCCCATTCAGATGATGCAGATTTTTCACGGCTACTAGGTTGCACCTCATCCAAGTCTTCGGTAGGATCACGGCATGCAAGCCTACCGACCAACTTACGGGAACGCTTCACCAGTTTCTGCAACAACAAAGAGTAAACAACAATTTAGACTTGAAACTCATCGTATTTATTCCCATTGTGAACTAAAAGCTTTAAGTGTTAACCTGTAGACTTGCACGCAGTGTGGATGCTTCACCTTTGCTGCCCGGTGTAACTTGGAGAGCTGTTTCAGCTTCGGTAATTCCTCTTAAAAGCTCATGGGCCTGCAGAACACATCAGAAAATTAGTGTAGTTTTCAGTTTGCAAGTAGTTCATGTTGGAAATGTGTGGCACTAGATTCTTACCACACGGTCTCGCACAGGGCCCTGGTCCACGCGCTTTCCTGTCCGCTGGGTATAATCATACTGGATGGTATCATCGGCCGAGTCTGATGTCGAGTCCAATATATCTTGCTCGGTCCAAGTCTTCCGTAGATGAAGCCGGGTTGCACCATTCAGCCAAGCAAGATACCTGTCAAACGCGAGTGCATTGTGCGGCGTGGGATCGATGTGAGGACCCTTGCGTTGATGCCATTCAGCTATGTACTCTCGATGCTCATGTTCCCAGTCAGTAATCTTCTTGTTTTTGCTCCTGTCAAGGCTAACAAAGAACGTAGAGAAAAGGGTCAGCAATCATGTATGAAAAGACATAGACAACAATATGGTGCTTCGAGATCTTACTCGTGAAGCGCAGAGGACGTGGAGAAGGACTCTGGGGGGCAGTGCTGGAGCTTCCCAAACTGCTTGGCTACTCTGTGTGGAAGATGGTACTCAACGGCATAGAAACAAATCAGTGGGCACCTCAAAGTCCACATCTCCTTGTCACGAGTGCACATCTCGTTTAAGTTGAACGAGGGATCATCAACAACCTCGGCGTAGGGCCTCCACGTAACCTGTGATGCAAGTGAGCAAAAATATTATCAAACATTTGAGAACATAAGTGAAGCAAAATGAAATGATTAATGTACGAATGTATTGTGCAGCACTCACGTGGCTAGGAAGCAAAGAGTCAATCTCATCGGTGTATTGCATATACAGATTCTCGGAGGGGCCCCAATTGGTCGCAGAATCCTCATACTTGTGCGCGACGGTGGGAGCCATGCCGGGATTAGCATGTGGCCAAGCACGAAGTGCCTCGTAGGGGGGCGCCCTACAGGAAGCCTCTCCCACATCCATACCTGTAACCCAAGCACGCAACCACCCATGTTTGATGTATTCTTGCTCCTTCTGCATGCCTCATCCAGCTGCCGGTACAAGTAAGCCAGTGAGGCCGAGCCCCAGCTGTACCTCCCAGCCTCGTCCCAGTCACGGAGTAGAGGCAAATACATCCAAGACACGTCGCTGCCCCCAGAGTCTGGAAATAGCACTTTCCCAAAGATCCACATGATGTATGCCCGAGCATACCTATAAAAAACAAGACTCGAATCAGACGGCGAAATGGAAATAAAAGCACATAACAAAAAGGTGGGCAACGGAAAATTAGTATAGAGATACAACCTTTGTACGGTGACGCACCCTCCGGAAGCTCACGGAAATGGGTTTGCAACCAAGTGGTCTTCAACCCTCCAGTCTTGCTACCCTTTTGCCCTTCAACTTTGTCAGGTGGTCTTACTCCAAGAAGCTGCTCAACCATGTCCCTGAATTTATGTGCCTCTATCTTTCCAGTGACGGGGTTCCCATCGAGAGGCAAACCGGTGATCATGGCCCAGTCCTCTAGAGTGACAGTCATCTCTCCACACGGAAGGTGGAAAGTGTGAGTCTCCACGTGCCACCTGTCAACTAGTGCCGTGAGGGCGCAGCTATTGTAGATTGGAAGCCCACGCCTCGCCATGGTCACAAAGGGAAGCAACTTTGCCCTCTCAATGTACTCAGTGTACCTATCTGAATACTTCATTGCATCATGCTGCAACTTATGGCCACGTATGCGAAGATGCTTCATTTCCTGCAAAACATTTTATATAGCACACAAGTTAGTAATCATTTGGCAACAAAACAAATTGACTTCATCATTATGTACATACCTCCACGCCTATGGAAATCTTCCAACCTCGGTGATCCTTATCGTACCCAACATCAAGAAGATGGTGCCGACCCTCCATTCTGCAATGTAAAGACAAGCCAAAGTGAGTAATATTGCAATGAAAAGTATCAACACAATAAATGCAAAAAATATGCTAACATAAATTATATGTGTAACATATAGTAAAGAAAATATAACCTTGCTACTACGTTTTATTGCTTCAGCTAACTTCCCAATTGCATCGGGATGGCGTCTAGCACCTCTGTAATGTCTAGTTCCTCGTGGACGCTTACTTCCACGTACGCTTGACGAAGGGTTACTAGCGGCTGCCGCGGCTGCAGCTTCAGCCGCTGCTTCCTCGGCAGCTATTTTCTTTTTTCGGTCCTCGCAGCTCAACCTTTTCGTGTTCTTGTGACCTTCCTCGCCGCATACGGAGCAACGGTTCTTGACGGTGTCCTCCACGAAATAATCATTTGCACGCGGTCTCTTGGAGTGTGTGCTGCCCCATGTCCATCTTGAACCTCTTGGTCTGCCGTCGCCCTTTCGTCTTGACCATGAGTTTTAAATCCGGTAAATACACCGGGCCGGTGTATTCAGGCCATTGTGCCATGTCTAGATAAGGCTCGAATCTACCAGCCCATGTGCCTCGAACCGCCTCCAGTTTGTAGAACCGGGACAAACACGACAAGCTAGTTGGGTCTACTGCCCTAGCACGTGACGCTGTTATTATATGTGAGCACAGTAGATGGATCTGTAACGGCATCTGGCAAGTGCAAGACGCAGAGGCTAGGACAACAACATATTTGCGGCCACCGAATTGCTCACCGCCAACGTTGGTACCTCCTTGTTCACAAACCTCGTACTTCCACACCTCCTTGTCGAAACATATCCACGTTTGGGTCTCTGACTTCTTTTCCTGATAATCAAGTTCTTCTTCCACGGTCTTTGGCCACTTCTTACCGTCATTCACAAGGACTTCTATCTCGTCCCTCCTCGTAACCCAGTACTCGTTGCACTTGTCAAAGGTAAACGCTGCTATGGCGCTAACCGGTAACGCACGGATACCCTTTAAAACTTTATTGAATACCTCGGCCATGTTACTTGTCATGTGACCGTGCCGAACCCCATCCTCATCGAATGCTTGGGACCACAACATTTTTTGTGGCAAATGCTCCGTAAGGAAAGCCTTACCCTTCGCATTCGTCAAGCCATACAACTCTGCGTACATCCGGTCAAACACATCCTCCTCAAACACCATGGAAAGCCTACGAAGATACTCAGCCATTTCCCGGTTACGGCAAGCACGGTAGAAATTAGCCGCGAAATGCCTCATGCACCACCGGTGCTTCACAAGGGGATGCCCAGGTATTTCATCCTTCACGGCATTCAGTATGCCCTGATGGCGATCAGATATCAAACAAACAACCCTATCCCTGCCAACTACCTTAGTCCTCAACAAGTGCATGAACCAACTCCAGTTGTTCGTGTCCTCCCCCGTGACCAGAGCAAAGGCAAGGGGGACCAAACGGTTGTCCGCGTCGCAAGAGATAGCAACAAGAAGGGAGCCCTTAAACTTCCCTGTCAAAAAGGTGCCGTCCACGGAAAGAAATGGACGACAATGCTTGAATGCTTCGACACAAGGGCGGAAGCACCAAAACGCTCGTCCAAACACTGGGTATTTGACGTCTTCAACCGTGCGAGTATAAGTTGGATGCGGTTGCACAACGTTTGTCATTCCAGGGTTGCGATGGGCCATAGCCGCCAACATCTTTGGTAGCCTTCCATAGGCTTCCTCCCAATCCCCGTAGGCCATCTTCATAGCCATCTGCTTAGCTCTCCACGCCTTCCATACGTGACACGATAATCAAAGATGAGATGTATAAACTTCATCAAAGAGGCCGCTGAGAGGGTAGGCGTAGCTTTGATGGCTTCGGCGCACCGGTGAGCAATAAAAGTAGATGTCAGTTGCCGGTGTGTGCGCCGGACAACCTTCTCGCCAGGGGCCTTGTTGGCAAGGACCTTGTCGCCGCATGTGTGTGGGCCATCGTAGCTACTTATCTTCCACCAACCTTGAGGAGTCTTCCTTGCTCTCACCTTCCACCCACACTTTTTGTCATCGCACATCACAACATATCGCTCTTTCTGGTTAGACTTGAACACAATGTACTGCCGATGATGCCTAACGGCGTACTCCTGCAGCCAGATCTGCATCTCCAATAGACCCTTGAATTTTAGACCCGCATATATCAAAGGCCTTGCCCTAGGCCGTTGGATTTCTCCATCCCCATCCTGGATGATGGGTTTAGGAGGCTCTGGGCCATATTCCCGCAGGTTCGAGTCGGAAACGGCTAGGTGAGCCTCCCTAACATCCTTGAACTCATGAATACTAGGATGTCTGCCCCATACCTTGACGAAGCATCTGTCTCGTCCACGGACCACTGGGGCTCCTCACGATCCTCATCAGAGTCAGCCGCATAAGCCTGATCATAACCCTCGTCTTCGGGATTGTGATCTTCGAAAGTATATGGGTCTCCATCAAGTTCAGAGGATGCCACCTGAGGTACAAACGGTGGTGCTGGAATGTCGATTGGAGAGACACCAACAAACTCGTCATTCACCGCCTCCAAGTGTGCAACATTGGGTTTCTCCTCAATGATCTCTTCTCTACTAGGCATACTAGAGGACACAACACGAGTTGCAGGTGGTGCTGCACCCTTTAGTTTCTGCTCCCTAAGCAACTCCACTTTAACTCGATGGTCAACACTCTCCTTCTCCCACAAGGGAGGCTGGCTTGGACCCGAATCATGCTCACTACGGTCATCATTGTTTTCTTTAACAACCGTTGGATGCTTGTTCAAATCAGGGAGAACTACGGTACGACTGTTGATGTCAACCTTCACGGCAACGACAACAATTGACTTGATTTGAGAGTTCTCAACAAGCTCTTTGTACAACTCCCACCCTTCGTTGTCTCGGATGGGTATCATCTGAGTATAAGACCTACAGCCACCGGCATCGTATCTTCCTTCCAAACCAACAGCAGTGCCTAACCAACCCAACGCCGTTTCGATCTTCACAACAAGCTCACGCAAAGTTGGACTATGCGGGAAGAACAATACTTTACTCGTCATCTCCACAAACTCAACACCGCAGCTAGAGGACACAACACGGCCTCCGTGATGAACATGAACAATCTTTGTGTAGGCCATCTATAATCGGAAACAAAATATACCTCTACCATTAGATAATGATTTATCTAAATCCGGAAGCTCTCAATAACAAATTAGTTCGATACCAACAAATATAGCTACTATGAACAAATCGATTCTACATTCCATTGCCACCATTAGCTCTACCATTAGATAATGATTTATCTACACAAAGAGCTATGAATAACAACAAATATAACTACTATGAACAAATCTATTCTCCAAACTAATAAAATCTATTCTACACAAAATTGACACAATCATCCATTCTATCTCCAATCTAGACAATATTGCACCAAAATAATTCACAAACACTCTTACGGGTATACCTTATGAACAAATAATATTGCAATCCATACTCATTTGAAAAATTGGAGAAAAATGAGTAAAGTACGAGGGAGGGGGACGGGTGGGCGCGCATTATACCTTCACGGAGGAGGAGAGGCCGCGACGGGCTCTTGTCCGCCGCCGGCGACGGAGAAGCAGGCAAGCCCACGCTTGTTTCCGTGGGAGGCGGCGGCTCCTGTTCTTCCGGTGGGAGGCGGTGGCTACCTTGTTCCGGTGGGAGGCGACAGAGGGGATGGCGGAGACTGGAGGTGAGCCGCGTGGTGGGTGCGGCGGCGGGAGAGGAAAGGGTACCGGCGGCGGGTTTAGCGGCGAACGGCGGCGACAGAGGACGGGTTCAATGCGGCCGGTTGGGGATCCAGATCGGCCAAGTCAAGTGATAACCCTAAACGGTTGGCGCCATTTGCGACGGCGCCGAACACGTCAAGAAATCAATTACCGAAACCATGGTCGGCGCCAAAGACAACGGCGCCGAACTTGCCACGTAGGATTTCAGTCGGGCCCAGCAGCGAACTTCGGCGAGTCCAGACTATGGCGCCGAACTGAAGTACGTCGGCGCCATCTGCGTTGGCGCCAACGAGAGGCCAGATTTGGAAATAGTTTCCAGTCGCGGCCAGATACGTTGTTAGTTCATGAAAACGGCCATATTTGGCGAAAAATACTCGCCAAGGTGGACCTTGCCACGGGCGAGCTCACCAAGTTCGAGTACGGCGAGGGCCGCTTCGGCGGCGAGCCATGCTTCGTGCCCATGGACCCTGCCGTGGCCCCGTCCCGCGGCGAGGACGACGGGTACATTCTCACCTTCGTGCACGACGAGGCCACCGGCACGTCGGAGCTCCTGGTCATCAATGCCGCCGACATGCGCCTGGAGGCGACCATCCAGCTGCCGTCCCGCGTGCCGTACGGCTTCCACGGCACCTTCATCACCGGCAGCGAGCTCGAATCCCAGGCCTGAGTGAGCCGATCGAGCCCGCCACTCCGCCACTTGGCCACCTCCACGTTTCCCGGAGGTCGGCAAGAAACAGAGGACATGGAGGAAAGAGGAAAAGTTACCAGTGGGAGTCGCCTCTGGCATCCCCGGTTCCTTCCCTTCCTCCCGTACAGTTTGCGCTAGTTTCTTCCTGTTCATATTTTTAGCTCACACTTGCTTCAGCTCAGTTCACAGTAGTGTAATTAGGTAGTTGCAGTAGTAAAATTTAGCTGACTGTCACTCCCAGTGGCAGGAGGAGGATTAGAGATAGAGAGAGAGGGTGTCCAGCTCGTAGCTGCTCTGCTGGTGCTTGCGTCTTGAGAGCAACCGTGTAGCTCAGCTGGTGCCCGCTGCTAGTGGATGGAGTATATAATATATTTTTAGAAACTAGTGGGGCAAAAGATTTGCCCCATTATTATTAATTAAGAGGGAATGTTTAGACTTGGAAAGTCCAAAGTTACAACAACAATACCACGACGAAACAAGGGCCACTACTCTCCCGGAATTAAAACACCCAAACACCTCGCACCCGCGGCACCCAAAGGTTGGCTTCGAACTTGATCTTGGCAAAGATGGAAGGCGGCGACGCATGCTTGTTGCGGAAGACACGAGCGTTGCGCTCATTCCAAATCTCCCACGAGACGAGTAGCGTGATAGAAGCCAAGCCCTACAAGTTGATAGGCCCGTCCATCCGGTAGTGTCAAGAGCGTGGAGGCCAAGCCAACTTTTGATCATCCCCCATAGCCTAGTAGTAAACCGACAATGCACAAGGAGGTGCCCAATTGTCTCGGGGCTCTCTTACAAAGGGGGCACAAGCCACAATTTGGCCTACCCCTCCGAGCTAGACGATCCGCCGTCCAAACCCTATTTTGAAGCGCAAGCCAAGCGAAGAACTTGATCTTAGGAGGAGCCCAAACTTTCCAAATAAGACTATTCATATCAGTGTGGTTGATGCCTTGAAATTGGGCATGGTAGGCCGACTTGGCTTAGTACTCTCCATTGGCCGAAATTGTCCAAGTGATGGTGTCTTCTAAGTCGTTGTCGAGTTGGAAATCATGAATTTGCACCCAAAGATTGACAAATTGTTGGAGATGTTGCATTGAGAACTCTTCATCCATTTTAATTTTTTGAAACCAAGCATTGTTGATCAAGGCGTCATGTATACTCCAATTTTTCCTTGAAGAGATCTTGTAGATTAGGGGGGCTATGTCCATCGGTTTGAGCCCATGCACCCAAGGGGCATCCCAAAATGACGTCTTCATACCGTTGCCGATGGTGATCAAGGTGGATGCATAGAAGAGGTCCATGTCCTCACGAGTGCAAGGGCTTCCCAAACCGGACCAAATCTTGTTGGAATCCATCCATTCAAGCCAAGGCCACCGCAAACGAAGAGCCCTCGCGAACTTGTCCAAATGAAGAATGCCAAGCCCTCCAAGATGAGTAGGCCGACATACCGCCTCCCAATTAACCTTGCATTTCCCACCCGAAACCTTGTCGGTGGCCGCCCAAAGAAAAGCGCGCTCAAGTTTGTTGATGTTTTGTAGAACCCCCGGATGCACAATGAGAGGTGTCAAGGAGTATATAGCTTGAGAGGAGATGACCGATTTAACAAGGGCCCCCCTTCCTATAGTGGTGATGTCTCTCCCTTGCCAAGGTGGAATCTTGGCGGCGCATTTATCTTCAAGATATTGGAAATCCCCTCGCCTAAGCCGCCACACCGAGAGTGGTAGCCCAAGGTAGCGCATTGGAAAAGTTGTTTGCACGACCGGGAGGCCTTGTAGGACGGTCTCCAAGTCAACATTGGCACAACAGATGGGCACCACGGAACTCTTTTGGAAGTTTGTGCAAAGGCCCGTCACAACGGATGGAGTATATATATTGTTCTTCTTCATTTTTTTTCACACACTGTTGGGTGTTGAGTGCTATGCTTGCCACCACCCCGGTTGCTGCTGCTGCCGAGGTGTTTGTTGGCTCATGTTGCGCCTCATATGTGTACATTTGTTGCTAGTATAATAATAATAATAATAATAATAATAATAATAAGAATAAGAAGATGGTGATTGTACTGTCTACACTCTATACAGTTCTGCGTCTCCATGTCATCTGTTTGTTAACTCGCTTTCTCTGCATCTCTGCTTCTGTTGGCTGCAGTGGACAGCAAAATTGGCGCCAAAGTAAAACTGAAGTTCATCCATCACTCTGTTTTGTCCGTAGATTAGATAGATTTGATCAATTGCGACGAGTTACTCCAAATTGGCAGAATCGAGAGATATTTTTTGGTTGAACTGGGTGGTTGTCCTCGTTTGTCGTCTGTGGCCATTTGATCGAAGCCGGGACGAGAGGATGTGCCGAACAGAGATTGAGCTGAATCTGGTCAAGAAAAAACGATCAGTGTTTCTGTTGTGGAGCTTTCCGTTGTACAATGTTCCCAACATCATCTCGCCGCAAGGAACAGTGCCGACCCTGGTTACAGCCAAATCGGTCCAGTTCTGATCGAGACGCCAGAGTCATCAGAAGCGAAGGCACGACAAGTCATCTATCCATCCGGGAAATCCGACAGATGAGTGGGAGACACGCAGTCAGGACATCGGGGAGGAGACCGGAAAGATTAGCGTGCGTGCATGGAACGGCGGCGTGAACAATGTGACGTTTTGATGAGTCCTGCTTTCTGATAGTCGGTCGTAGCTTTCTCGGCGTCGTGTGCCCTCGATCGCCGTCGTGCTGCTTGGCCTCTTGCTGCTTTGCTCTCTGCTGTGTGATCAACTTTCAGAAATCGTGTTTCACAACCACCGCGGTTCAGTTCAGGCGAAGGGTCACCACGAAGAATCTTGGAACCGCACGCACAGACCGAAATATCTTGCGGTTTGTAGGTGTATTCTGAATTTCAGACTTGTTCTTACCTGAAATGCAGGGTGCTGATCCTACGAGGGGATGGGTTTGCTCAGTTTTACTGTCAATTTGAACTAAAATCAAGACAGAAAATATGTAACGCACTTTGGAAGAAATGGAGCAGCGCAGAAAATTTGTTCAGTTTTACTTTTTTTTTTCCTTAGATGATACTTTGTTGTTCTTCCCAAGCAAGGAGAGACACTTTGGAAAAAAAAAAGAGCGGTGAAAAAAGTTTGATGCACCATCATGGAACGTGTTGGCTTCCTGGTTTTGGTGCTCGTTTTGAGCTGCACGGGTGCACAGCTAATGGGCTTGCGGGTGCACACAAGTAAAAATTTGTTGGTACCTAAACAAAAATCAAATTGACCCGGTGTCCTGTGCAGCCGGTTGGGCTAACGTAGCTCCGCCGGTGCTTACATGTTCTCATTCTTGAAAAAAGCATAACTAAAGTTATGTTAAGAGGAAGATGACACCAGCGGAGCTATGTTTAAGTCGGGGGGGTGGGGGGCACGGCCCCCAGCCCAAGAAGATTTTAGCAAACTACTACTACTACTATTTGGCATATTTCGCACAAAATCATCGTTATTTGTCATACCCCCCCCCCCCCCCCCCCCACACACACACCCACCCATATGCTTTTCAGCCTATTTACCCCCCCCCCCCCCCCCCCGATATGCCTTTCAGCCTATTTGGCCCCCCCCCCCCCCCCCCCCCCACGCACTCGGCCCAAGTTCCGCACTGGAAGACGGCAGTATGAATTGAAGGTGGATTTTCGTCCATATGCACACAACTATATATATTAAAAGGCCACGTACAATGCAGAACGGTAAAAAAGTCAATTCTAGATCAACACCATGCACTTGACGCCAGGGCAGGTATTTATTGCGTGTTTACCAAGCGCTCGTCTCGCTTGTTTATGCGGCAATGCCAATAAAACGGACAGAACAGATAGCCTTTTGTTCCTAGCGCCTGTAGCTAAGCGTCCGCGTTGTACGTGCCCTTAACAAGCCAGACAAATCCATGCATCAAAACAGAATAAAGCAGACCCAGAAAGGAAAGAAAAACCTAAACCCGAATGCCTCACGAGAGTAACTCCATTGTAATACCATTGATACTATGGTAAAAGATGAAAACAAACAAAAGTACGCAAGTTTTATATACAACCTCCGATCCAGTAAAAATGTCGTCACAAATCAACTGCTCACATACAAGTCCACAGTACAACCACCGACACTTCTTGTGGACCGGAGGGAGTATTATAAAAAGTCCGAAAAATCCATGCTTCAAAGCAGAATAAAGCGACCCAAAAAAAGAGTAAAACCTAAGCTCTTATGACTCATGAGATTGAATCCATTATATACCACTAACCTAAGCAGAATAAAGCCAAAGGAATCACCACAGGTGCCCCGATGTATCGAGTCCAACCATAGATAGATCTCGGTATTTTCATCCCCAAAGCAGAGTTTCGAGCCACCACTTTAACAGCGGCACGACACATTGTATGTCGAAATTGCCTGATAAGAAATCTTGTGATGCACTACTATGACCCGGAAAACACGTTTTATTCCGGTACATGGTTCATATCTTTCTTAACGGTTGGTACCGCGTAAATCGCATGATGTACTACTGCTAGAATACTGCTACTCCCTTCACACCGACTTGTAAGCTTTTTTTTTCCCTGAATTGCGGGTATAGACGTGTTTTGTGTGTCCGTTCACTCAGTTTCAGTCAGTCCATATCCGTAACGTCTTATAGTTTAGTACGGAGGGAGTCAGATATCCAAGTATGCAACCACTACAAACTGAACGGCCGAGGGCAAGTCCAAGCACCTGAGTTGATCGAGCTGCTGATCACCATTCACCAGCACGGCAGCACCACAAACAGTAATAGTATGGCCAGTGCGTGCATTTGGCGAGGATCGACGATGATGCCCTTTTGAGGATCATTTGTTTTTTTTTAAGGGAGTTCGTGTACAAATGATCAGAAGAACAAACGCACCCACACGAACAGAGGCAAGAAACACACCACACACGCCGAAATCGGCACCACCAAGCTGCAAACCTCCGACGAACACCAGCAGCACGCCGCCGGGAAGGACGGAAGCAAGCTCACCTCGCACCAGAGCCACAGGCCCGAACAACCTTGTTGAGACGCCGCAGAATCCAACTGACCAGGCGCCAGCATCTTGCCGTTGAACGGACATCAGCTCCGAGCCGCCAGCTCGCCCTCGCCGTCTCACGCCGGAGACGAACACGAAGACGCCATCCATCTTCCACAGCACTCACCGAGATCGCCGGCGAAGAAGAGCTTCCCGCCTGCAAACTCCCACGGATCTTCAGCAAAAGCACCACCAAACGCCGAAGCGAAGGACGAAGGACCCCCCAGACAAGATCCAGCACCGCCACCACGGACGCTGGATCGAGGGGCGCACGATGCGACTCCGAGAAGCAGCAGGCGCGCAGGAGACGGCAACTCCGCCAAGGACCTCCACCGGAGCACCCAGAGCAGAGGAGAGGACCGCCGTCGACAAAAGCCTCTTCGGCCACGCCGCCACCTCCACAGCGCCGCCGGCAAGCACCCCACGCACACCTAGGCTATGTACGCACCGAGATCCGTCGATCCCCCGTCCTCCCGCCGCCGGAGCGGCCGCGGAGGGCGAGGAATCGAACGGATCGCCGGCGGCGAGCTGGTCGCACGGGGAGAGCCCAAAAATCATCTGCTTTCACTGTAGATGGGGAAAGGAGGAGGAGAGGTCCGACTTTTGAGGATCATTTGTTATCCCCTCGTGCGCTGCACTTTTCTGCTGAGGTGCTCATCTAGAGTCCACACGAGCGGCCGGGGCGACACCCACGATGGACGGCCACCATCGCGACGATACAAATCAGGCGGCCGACTAGATCAATCTCTACGGCACCTCAATGTTTCGGGTAGCAAACGAGAAGGTGAGATCGATCCAGCCATGAGAAAAATCAGGCATGGCTACGTTGCTTTTCGATTGATCTGGTGCGCTTTTTTTTTGCGAGGAAACCGTATACAACATCAAAGGACGGCCATTACAGACAGGCACGCAAGAAAGATAGAAATTACAACCCAGTCCCTCTGCAACTCAATGTCGCCGGCGTGGAGCAGGACGTGCCGGTGACGCGCCGCCGCTGCATCTTCCTTCAAGCCTTGGAGCAGAAGACGTCCCCTAGCGGACGGGAAGTCGCCGGACCTCGAACTCCGAGAAGCCTCCACCCAGCTCCAGCTGCAACATCGCCTTCCTTCAACATCGTCGGCTTCAAAGTCAACCCCGATCCGCCGCCACGCGGGATCCGGGAGGGGGAAGGCGTACCCACCAGATCTACAGATCCGAGGGAACGCATAGGCGAGGCGCACCACCGCGGACCTCCATGGAGCTCCGCCGTCGAAGGGGACGCGCACCTGTACCGAAAACACCACCGGCGACCCAACCACCTCCATGGCGCCGCCGGCAGAAGACCCTACACACCGTACGCTATCTACACCCGTGAAGCGGGGATCCCCCGCCCTCCCCGCCGCCGGAGCGGCCGACGGAGGACGAGGGATCCGGCGATACGACGGGGAAGAGGTGGATCTGCGGGGGAGGAGAAAAATCGCCCTCTACTACAGTGACGGGGATAGGGGAGACGTCCAGGCTCGTCTGACTGAGCTGATCTGGTGCGCTTTTGGTTCCGTGAGATTGAACTCCCCGGCCGATGGACAGATGGACAGCTGGTATCTGCTGCATGGAGGGCCACACACATCCGTGGAGAACCGGCACGCGCGCTCGAGGACGGCGACGTGAAAACGATCGCGGTCCATGCACGGGCCGGGTAACATCGCCGGTCACGCCGCCAAACTCGTGCGGCACCGTTGATGCGGTGCCCATCTACGGCCGCGCGCGGAAGCGCAGTCGCCAAACAGATGCCGGCACGCTTCCGGAAGAGCCCAACAGTCGGCGACGTGTCGGGCTCAGCCGCATGCAGCGCGAATTAACCTTGTGCAAGTGCAACGCATGGTATGGAATTTTCCTTCTATGTACCACCGGTAATGCGAAAAAATATCAACACGGGAAAACAACAGTGCCGCCGTGATTGAACTTAATGCGGATAGTTGAAGGCTATGCGCGAAACCTGGTGATAGCAAGGGGAGTACAACAGCGGATGTGATAGTTTTGAGAACAAGAGTAACGTCTTTAAATTTAATGTTTTTGACTGTTTAATCTTAGTAACGGAGACAACCCCACAAGACGAACACGGATTGACGGCGGGAGTGGACGAACGCACGCAAGAACATGAGGAACACGAAAAACACACGAAGAACACCCCGAACACAAGAACACACACGATACAAGGACCGTTTCCCTTACCGGTCGGTCCAACCGGCCCAATAGAATCCACGCGAGGGTGGGAAATCGGCAAGTAGATACAAGAAGGGATCTTGGATGGTTGTTTCTCCAACGGTCAACCAAACCGCTCCAATAAAGTCACCCGAGGATGAAAGATTGGCAAGTTGTCAAACTACAAGTAGAGGTCTTGAATCCACTAGAGGGATCTTCTCCACTAGGGGAGGAACCATCTCAACAAGGAGAGGAAGGAGACCATCTTGAGGTAGGGAGCAGAGCTCTACTCTAATCTCAAAACATAGTCTATCCTAGATCTGAGCAAGGGAAGTCCTATTTATAGTGTTGACCCAACGGGGGTAGGTGGGAGAGGATAAGGCGGGTTGTCTTCGATTCCTCCCACCTCGACGGTACCGGAAGAAGCTCCAGATGCTGATTCTGGCGGTAGCGGCGGCGGTAGCGGTGGCGGCAGCTCTCGGGCGGTAGTACCGCCTAACCCAGCGGTACTACCGCCGCATGGGTCTTTTCTCCTCTTCCTTCGCCTCTTCCAAGCGATCGTCTTGTCGGACTTCATTCCTTTTGCGCCTTGGCTATCTTCCCGTGGACTCGTAACCATGGTGACACACCTAGAAGTGTAAAGGGAACGATGGTCTAGTAGTATACCATTCAAAAGGGTCGGAAGTGAGTTCTTGAAGAGGAATGAGTTCACCTTTGATGTCCATAGTGACTTGTAATGTGTTGGAGTACTTGACATGGTGATGGACGTGGGTTGCACTACATCATCTCCCCCTTTAAAAAGAGTCGTCCTCGACTCTTGCTCTTCATCACCATGCAAAGGAGGTAGATGTGTTGTCCAAGAGTTGGAATTCACCATGTCAACAAACATCAAAGACCAAGCAAACCATGTGTGTGCAAGAAAGAGGAGCATATCAACAATGACATGTCCATTCTTTGTCATAACAACGTTAGCACAACACAATAATATGAAAATGTAGTGCAAATGCAAGGTCAATGTGCAAGCAATCCAATGGAACATCTTCAAAATGTGAGAACACAAAAACTCCATAAAAATATGAGGATGCCATCTAGGTATCTCATCTTGAACCATATGATCGTTATTGCACACAAGACATTGGAAATGCCAATTTTTCATTAACCTTCATGCAACAAGAGGAGAATTTGGCAAAAACACACAATGTAGAATGTCCAAAATATCAACATGTGTGCAAACAAAGCATATGAAAGAGTAAGTTTTCAACATATTTGTTGCAACACCAAATTAGTAGAATCTAATAAACTCATGACAAGACATGCTTAAAATGTCATTATGGTTGCAAACAAGCCATTGGAAAGAACACGTGTTCATCATTCTTGGTGCAACACATAAATCATTCATATGAAAGATCAAGGATACATTCTTGCCATAGGGGAAACCAATATCACAAACATGTTTGCAAACAAACCAAAAGCAAGAGAAATTGGTCAAATTGTTTGATGCAAAACATGAGCAAAATTTGAGAGTTGGATTCGATCCACAACTCACATGTATTCTCTCAAGAGCTCGTATTGTCAACTCATGCTCAATTGAGGTTGACATTATCATGCGTTTTCCGGCACACACAAGACACCATATGAAGAAATTATGTGCACGGTATATGAACACATCATCCATCATGATGCGTCTCTTCATTTGCACATCATCAACCACACAAAAATCAATTGAAAAATATGACATATGTGGATAGTCACTATGCAAAGTGAAGGATGGAACAAGGTCCATAAGAGAAAATGAAACATCTCCAAAAAGTGAGAAAGCTATGGGGGCAATCTCATTATCAAGCATTTCAACATTATTGCAAGCAACACATGTGAAAGAGAAATTGTTCAACATGTTGCATGCCACAATGGAGAAAAGTGAAAACATTCGTAACAAGGCATGCTCATGGCAAAATCATCACAAATAGGTAATTCCACATGATCAACATTGGTTTCAAACAAAATATCACATGGGAATAAGAACGAATCATATGTGGCATCAATAGAATCATTCATAGCATGCAAACAATCATAGTTCATCATGTCCACTAGCGGGATCATGGTCACATCAACACCCATACCTTTGTAGTCTCGCTCATGTGAAGTAGGTGTTGAAGTAGTAGGGCTTCCATGTAGCCGACTTGTTCATCTTGAAGTAGACATGGGGTGGCATCATCATCATCCTCCATGTACATCTTCTCCATTTGAGGTATCGTCAAGTCGAGGAGTGGCGTCTCATCATCCATGGAACCTAGCACACAATGAGAAAACACACTAGACGAAGGTGGTAAGTTGTTAGAAATCGAAATGGCCTCACAAGACCTATCAACTACCTCTCTCAACTCAAGTGGTGTATCACTCATTCCCTCAAAATGAAAGCACTCAAACTCACATATGGTGGAGGCACTCAACTCACTCTCACTCTCACTCAAGTGGGCTAAGTGGCTCTTATGCTCACATGGGTTTGTTACCATCTCATAATTCAAACTCATAGGGATATGCTCGGTTTCCTCAACTCCATTCGCCTCCAAGGTTGAAGGGAAACTCCCATGCTCAACCTCCTCAACCATCTCGCCTCCAAAGGTCAATGCCATAGTGTAGGCATCATCACTCGACTTCTTTGCCGAAGGGAAAATTCCATGCTCGGCATCATCATCACTTGACCCATGGGCAAAGGTGATAGCATACGAGATAGTGGTGACTTAAGACACAATGCTCATATATATCCCTCTATTCATATGAATTATGTACTGTATCACTAACAGCGTTTTATTTTACCTTTATTATCCCATGCATAAAAGCACTGCTGCAGGTGAATTATGTACTGTCTGTAGGTCATGCAATCGTGTAGCGGTCTTTGTACTAGCAAAAGAAACGCGTCATAAAAACAGATAAAAAAGAAAAAAAGTAGTGGCAAGTACAACCGTGTAGGAATCGTCAAGCTTCGATTGCCAAAGAGTGAGAGTGAGAGATCGTTACTACCGAGCTAGTGTCTATTTGAGCATTGGTGTGGCACTGAGCACGTAGTCTTCGCTAGGTTTTCATTTCGTGTTTGCTCGTCCTTTGGTCGCAGTAACCTTATTCATCTATTGTTTGTGTTTCCGTAAATTTTTGGTTGGTTTTCTTTTGCATCGTGTTGTGGTTATCTTCTACCATTAACAATAACTTTTTTCGCCGATTGTTCCATTTCCCCTTTACACCTTCCCTGCCAAGCTCCACATAAAGTGTGTGTTTTAAGGTGTTTGTCCTTAAAACATAGTTTTCAGCCTCACAAAGGTCGCCAGCAACATAGTTTTTTGCCTCACAAGGGTCACCAGAGTTTCATCACCCCGACCAATTCGAAATAAAAATAAAAATGAACAAAACGCCTCACAAAAGCACTTACCAAAAAGAGGTAAACCGAAAGGGCAGCTGTTCCATATCATTTTAATTACCCAGTTACATCTCTTGATCGTTGAGCCAACAACTGAAGAAGGGCATAGGTAGTATCTTCTTGACCCTTCTTAGTACTCACGTCTTGGTCCTTCCGCATATCTTCTATGTCTTCCCGATACTCGAGCCTTTCTGCCTCGGGTTGTTCTAGTCTTTCTGAATCACGTAATTAGCATGGCCATTCTTCGGAAACGACGAATGGACGCCGAGATTTATGGAGCCCTTTATTTTCAAAAAAATCATAAAAACATATTTTGAAGGTTTTAAAAATCTGAAAAATCATGGATTTAGATAATGTTGTGTTATACGACGTGCAAAATCTCAAATTAAAATATTTCATATTCTGGCATACACAAAAGTATTAAAATCAGACAGAATTGGAATAGTTAAAATATCAGACTTTATCATTTTTGTGCAGCCCAAAATATAAAATATTTCGAATTGAGATTTTACACGTTGGGCGACACCCATGCATGAACCCATGGCCACCATCGCGACGATGCAATCTCAAGTGCTGATCCACAGGCGATCGCCTATGCATGTTGTGGGTAGCGAACGAGAAGCTGGGGTCGATCGAGCACCCAAAAAAAAACCCCAAATGATGATCGAGGCCATGCATGCATGATCTTGTGCGCTTTTCGTTCCCGATGGACGGCTGGTGGTTGATGCATGGAGGGCCACACACACATCCGGCACGCACGCACGAAACAGTTAACGGTTGCTGGCATGCCATCCACCGGAGTAGTAGCTAACTTTACCTGAAAGAATTAATGTTCCAAAAAAGAAAAACTTTACCTGAAAGAAAGATGGCTCAGCCGCAGATATATACCTCAGTCAGCCGAATCAGTATAGTTTCCTACGCCGTCAAACAGCGTCGACGTCGCACGCGTTGGCCATGGCCGGCAGGGAAATCCGTCAAAGGCACCCACGTACGCCCGGGAAATTAAAGCAAGCGCACGCCCGGGGACGTAATAATATCGCTGGTGGCGCCGTTGATGCATGCGGTGCCCATCTACGGCCGCGGAACCGATGCCGGCACTCTTCCGGAAGAGCAGGGGCAACGTGTCGGGCTCAGCCGCATGCATGCACTGCGAATTAACCTAACCTTTTGGTTGGCATTGTCCGAGCTCGTTCGTTCCTACGAAAAGGTTACGGTCTACGGACATACTTCCTCCTCCGTTCTAAATTAGATGACTTTCCATTCATCCACATACGGAGTACCTATACATTTAACATGTCTATATACATTCTCATGTGGAGAAATGAAAGACATCTAATTTGAAACGGAGAGAGTAGATGCGTCTAGAAGCGAGCCAGCGAGCTTCGCGTGTGTTGCCAAAACTGCTACTACTCCCTCCGTCCCAAAATAACTGTCTTAGATTTGTCAAAAAGTAGATGTATCTAGACATGAAACAAGTATAGATACATTCACTTTTGTACAACTTTGAGACACTTATTTTGGGACGGAGGGAGTAGATGAAGTCGACGCGGTAAATCCACTAGCTGGAAATCATATGATTCGGCGGACGCCGACCTTTTTTTCTCACCAACTATATAGAGAGATTTGTTTTCGTCAACTGGCAGTTTAATAGTTATATACTCCAAACTCAGTTTAATATAAGTTGGTACAAATGTGTCGACTTCAAAATTATAAGATGTTTTAGATGTTTCAATATGAACTAAAGACAGACTGAAATCAGTGAATCTACACACACTAAATGTGTGTCGTGCCTTTGGATCAGAAAAAAAGCTAAACACATTTTATATTTCGGAATGGAGGTAGTAGTTAAGACTAGGATGTTAATTAGGTAAACACATTACAATCATGGAGAATGATGATATGCCAACAAGTTTTTGAAAGAGTTAGGATAAGGTTAACAAGATCTTAGAAGTGAGCAAGTCTTGGAAGGTTATGGAAGACTAGTTGTATTGACACATGAATAGAAGTATAATGTTATCAAAATAAGTTTGATCATACAAGTGTGGATGATCGACCGAACAATATTAGAACACGATAAGTTATTTACATATTTTTGACTTGAGAGATTACAAGTGTTTAAGCTATCACCATGAAGCAGGCCAAGAAGGATCAACCAGATTCTAAACAAATGTTTAGAACTATTTCTTTAGATTTCGAAAATATAGATGAAACTCTGCCACCATTAGGGTTTTGTATCACCAATCAACCTAGTATGACCAAACTTGTGGTATGATGTTGAAGAAAATGAAAAGTGTATGAACGAGATTATGTTTTGAGATATTGAAGGTTACTACGACATTTCAGCGCCACTGAAGAATAGTGAGAATCAACTATGGGTTGTCGGACGCAGATAATGAAGAGATGAATCTTGGTCAAGAAGTATCAACTTTATTCAAGTCCGTGCTAGATGGGAACTCTATGGGAGTTGATAAACATGGTTACTTCCCAACATTTCAAAATCAGGGTGGATTCATCACTCTGAGGACGAAGTTTTGCTTTAAGAGGCAGAGGATGTAATACCAGCATCTTAGCCTTGTATGCCACCATCTTTACACCTCCACTCCATACTTCAGCTTTGCATTCTGTCTCAGTCTTAGTTCTAGTGCCATGGTCTGTTCTTGAAGTCTGCTCACATTGTTTGTCGGCGGAAAGGGAACTTACTCATCGCCGCCGAGAGAGGATGTCACTATTGGGCTTTACGTCGGATTGACCTTCCAAACCTTTCCCAAAACACCACCGCCTTCGGGAACAACAAATGACTCATGGGCGGATGATACCCACAAGTATAGGGGATCGTTGAAATCTTCAATGTGTAAGTATAGTATCGATCCCACGAGGAGTAGAAGGTATAAGTATTTATCCTCTCAAATAAGAGTGTCACTTCTCTTATTATCTATGCACTAGACAAACTAAAATGATTAAATGATGCAAGTGTTTTTGAGTTTTTGGCGTAGAGTTTGCAATAAAGTAAAAAGCTGAAAATAAAATATGACAAGTGAAAGCTCTCAAAGAGAGAAAGCCCAATCCTCTATGCAGCGAGAGGACAAGCTCAAGTGTGTGTTTCTTATAAGTGGAGAACGTTCCCAAGGGCTACCTAGACTTCATGGCATAAATATTTCTAGAACAACAAGGTAAGCATTTTGTCAAGTTTTAATCTTCTTTTGGACGGAGCCATAATTAGAGAAAGCTAAATAAATAAACTAAACCCCTTATGATGGTTCTTATGGCCAAGTAAATGACTGCACAAGAGTTATTAAGACATAGAGTCCCACCATAGCCTTAAACTCTAAGGTCCCCGATACTAATACCCTCATAATGCAACTTCATGACTCGGTCTCAGGTTTACATGTCCTCCCAAGTCTCCCTCACTCCATTACACTACGGTGTTCTCCTATGAGCCCATATAGGTGAAGTGATGTGCAGTCGACGTTCGCACAACACCATCATAGAATTACATAAAAAGATAAACACTAGACAAAATACCAACACATGTCATAAATAAATCATTGCCAATCCATCCTATGCCCCCAGGAACATGAGAGAACTACTCACAACGCGAAGACATGATATGATTCAATGGCATAAGTGATACAACACAATCTGAGAATATAATCTCCCCACAAAACAATGACAAGTAGCAATTCACAAACATGTAGAATAGTACTTAGACAATAGCTAGGGTTCAACAATCTCAAACTATGAGGGGGATGAAGTGGATCACGAAGATGGTGATGGAGATGGTGCTGGTCTTGACGGTGGTGTTGATGGAGACTCCGAGGGGGGATGGAGGAGCCTTCCGGAGGTGATTCCGGCGGCGTTTCCCCCTCCGATCTTCTCCGGCGGCAGCCTTCTGTCTCCTGTTTCGTGGTTTTTGTGTTTCTCCGCCGCCTCCTTCCAAAAGCCTCGGGGGACTATTTTTATAGTCGTTTTTAGGTCAAGACGAAGGCACGGGGACGAAGATCGACGGCATCGGAGGCTCGAGGCCCAGAATAGGGGGTCCCACGCGGCCAAGGAATCTGACCGCGTGGGCCCACCTCTTTCGGCCCTCGGGTTTCCGTTTGTTCGCTTCCTTCGTTCCTTCCAAAAATTGACGCCCGTGAAATATTAGGTCATTTGGACGTCGTTTGGGTCCCTGAAAGTCAAAAAGATGGAAAAATGGGTTTTCTGGTTCTGCAGGGTTAATTCCAAATAAATGGGGAAACTGTGAATTATCCCCTAAAATCATTATAAAACATAAATATAACCCATATATGATGCAAATAAGTTGGAATATCAAGTAATAAAATGTAAAGTTCATGTATGCATTTTACATGCATCAACATCCCCAAGCTTAACCAATGCTCGTCCTCGAGTATGAAGGTGATAAAACTAACATGGACTTTGCATTTTAATACTATCAATGGATATCAAAGATGATTACTATTGCTACATAAAGTCAAATGATTCATTCTCAAAGGAGTAGCAATATACAAGATAGATTATAAAGTGATATCAAATATTCAATGAAAGGATGTTCAATGATAATTCACAAAGTGTAACATAGAAGAAAGTACTATGGAACAAATGTACGCATAATGAAAAGTAAAAACATCCTATAATGGTCATAGAGTAATCTTGTAAAATCTGAATATAAAAGTGGACACTTTGGAAAGATAGATAAATAAGTAGAGGTAAAACATGAATAAGTTTCATCTACAAATGCTTCTACTTAAGTTAATGTTTGCAATGTGGTATTCATTGGTGTGGAGCTCTCATTACCCCTATCATAGCATCTTGAATGGTTAAAGTTTAAAGTGAAAGCAAATATGAGTAATGTGCTTGACAAAGTATGGGTTGAATGCCTCATGCCCCGTGAATACGAGTACCTACACCACGGTGTTACTCAACTCGGGCCACAAAGCAAGTTCAAGTTAAAGTCATTGTAAGTAATATAATAGCGTCATCAAGAGCGTCAACTGGGGTACCTCTTGCCTCAGGACATGGAAACTAGCCCATGTCAAAATGACAAGACAAACAGACAATGAACAATCTCAGCACTCTTTTATTTACTATTTGTATAGCTTTTTATTATGACGTGCATCACTGAATGTTCACTTTGGTGCGCTGTAAATTTCCACCATGAATGATGCATGGCTTAGGTTAGCGGCCCAGGCGTCTCTCTAGCCATTTATACAAACTCCTCAAACTTACTAAGTTTCCGCATTTATTTGGCACCATGATAAGCATCCATAAACAAAAGTACATGATATCAACTAAATATAATTAAGAGCACGTTGAAAGCTTGCCATGTGACAGCACATATGAGCTAACTCCCAACCAAGACTCTTGTCAAGCTCACAACTTCATAATTTTAATCACAATGGTTCATGTTTATTAAGTGCAATAAAAGTAAAGTGTGCATCAAGTTCGTGAGAGCTTTTTAACCAACTTTTCCCATAACAATCAATAACATAAGCATTTTAATTCAGAAGTATAGATAATACAATATAACATGATAAACATACTCGGAATAGCATAAAGCTAATAGGTAGATATGGTGGACTCACTGGAAAAACTTTGGTTGAAGGTGTTGGAAAACAAGTTTTTACTTGTTGGAATTTTTGGGTTAGCAAGAGGGAGAAAGTTGACCGTCTAAATGCATGCATAAGTGTCCATAGAACTAACCAATCCATGTTAAACAAAGTAAAGTAACATTCAGCATCAAAACATGAATAAAAGATAGCTCTTGATAAAACACTTGCAAATTAATACTCATTAAAAAGCACATGAATCATGCAACTATATGTATCTTTTTGAATCAACTCAAACATCCCTTTCCCAATCTTTTTAATAGCATCCAACTTAATTCAACCCAAATTTCCAGTAGCTCTCACATATATAAATGATAGTGGTGGTCTCACAAATAAAAAACAAACCGAAATAACAAAATAAAAGACGCTCCAAGTTTATGCGATAAAGTGCATTGATCGAAAAACAGAAGTTAGACGTGTGCAAACCGAGAGTGTGTTGGTCCAGTGGGGTTGTCTCACATCCCCAAGCTTATGGTCTTCACCATCCTTGGATAGCTCTTGGTGCATCTCCTCTAATCCCTGTGAAAAAACTTCAAAACACCGTTTCTCCCATCTCTTTTCTGTGGGGTGACATTAGTAGTGATAGACAAATGAATTGCTTTCTGCATAAAATAATTAAACAAAAATGTGAAACATGTCCAGAAAGTATATAATGTTGTATGCCTACTTATAAACTCAATTGGAAAAAGATTCAAGTTAAAAGTTCAAAGAATGCATCAAACAAAATGGGACAGAATCTGTCCGAAAAACAGCAGCAGCAAAACGCATTTTTCTACCCTACTTAAATATGTCGAAAAAAACTGAAAAAATTCACGCTTACAGAGGATGAAAAGTTGCAATTACAGTTCAAATTTCAGCTCATTCGGAGTTACAGAATAGAAATGAAAAATCATACCGTGCACAGATTCGTGCTGGAATAAAATCTCCGAATACAAATAGCAACTTTTTCAAACCAAAATAGGTAAAACTTGGCACTTTATTAAAAATTCCAGAAACAAAATTAAAAACTAAGTCTCTTGTTACAGCAAGAGGACACAAAGAAAATCAAAAATAAAAACAACCGGGTTGCCTCCCGTAAAGCGCTTTCTTTATAGCCATATAGCTAGGCTTACTTACTTGGTATCAAGATGGTTGGAGTGAGGTGGCTTGGCATCCCCAAGCTTGAATTCTTGTACTTATTCGAAATATGTAGGGTGAGCCCAGGGGTAACATCCCCAAGCTTGAGTGTTTGTCCCTCTTGATCTTTGTTCATCACCCTCAACTCTTCCACTTGAAAATTCTCTTTACACAAAACTCATCATAAAACTTGATTAGAGGGTTAGTGTCTCCATAAATTAAATCCACATAGGTATAGCAAAGACATATCATGAGTTGATTTAAACATTAACTACTGTTACTATGGTTGCGTATTGTTCATTGATCAAAAGAACCACACAAAACACAAGTAATGAGGCTAATGCAAAATAAAGACAGAATCTGTCAAAAACTGAACAGCCCGCAAAGAGTGAATTTTCAGAGGCACTTACGTTGCTCAAATCAGAAAACTTTTAACTAATAAAATGTGTAATAATACCTAAATATTGCTGTCGTAAAATTTCAGGTCAAAATTCTTCTTCTGTGATTTTTAACATTTTTCGCAGTGAAGCTTAGGAATATGTTTTCTGGACAGCAAATCACTATTGTCTGATCCCACCTCTCAAAAGAGGTTATTCTTGCCATAAAGATGAAAAATAAGATACAAAGGTGATGTTACAGTAGTAAACAAGCACCTTGACTCAAAAACCAAAACTTAAACTGAAGATAAAAATCAAAAAGAAACAAAATGAACCAAGAAAGAATCAAGAGAAACAAACAAAGAAGAAAGAAAATATTTTTGTGGTTTTTGATTTAGTAAAAAGGTAAAAGAAGAAGCAAATATATACAACATAAACACTCTTTTTATTTGGTTTTATCTTTGGGAAAAGTTTTAATGATAGAGACTTTGCAATGGTTCCATTGGCATGAACAACACATGTTCAAGGTCGACCCCAACATCTCCATTACTCATCCTTCTCATTTACTTTCCCAAATTTTATATAAAGTGAAAATCTTAAACTAGCAATCAGAAAACAGTAGGTAAAGTTATTTCACATGTTTTCAAGATATGAAGGTGTGCCTAAACAGAATAGGAAATAAAAGCATAAAGAGCACACCATAAAACATTAAACCATTAACTTTTAAGTCTAACTCCTTTCCTATGCATTTGCATTTTATATATGAACTAGCGGGGTGGCCCGCGCATTTGCGCGGCTAGATTTATGAAAGTTGTTCAATTTGGTATTTGTTTGATTTGTCTCTTACTTAGACCATTGACTAAATGTTATTATTTTTTAGCTGTTTTGAAATTGGCATAACAGTTATGTAAAATACCAAACTATGCTACATGTAGTTTCGAAACAACTTTATTGGTTCATGATGACCAATGGTATCTACTTTTCCTCGTGTATGTCTATTTTGGCTGAAGAATATTTTTGCCAGATTTACACCTATTATAAAACCTGAAAATTGATGGAAGTTGTCTATACTTATGAGCTTTTCCTCAACCCATTTGTTAACTACTCAAAAACCCACCTTTGCCATTCCTGGAGTTGTGATATTAGCAATATGTTTGGAGATTCAGATATTGTGACAGGAATAAGTTGGACTTAGCTGGAAAAGGTCAGCCAAAAGATAAGTTGAGTATTCTGATTAATCAGTTTCAATTAAGGGACATGATTGTATATTATGAACAAAACACATTTTACTCGTTACATTTACAAAAATCCTTGTAGGTGTCAGATTAATTTGGCAATCACAGTTTTGCAAGAGAACAATAAACTTTAATAATTGTGTTTTCGACACCAAGTGGACTATTAATTCAATCTTAAAAGCGATACAGTATGCGCTAATTACCACAGGTGTGTCGCCTTCTGTAATGTTCTGTGAGATAATATTCCTATAAACCCGTCCAACATTGTCTCACCCTCTAGATCTTTCTTTAAAAAATAACTAATTCAATATGTTTCCAATATAACCTTTCTCGCTGTATTAGCATAAAAAATAGAATTTTTCCTGCAACCAAATCAAATGAAATGTCTTAGATTTCTTTTTGGTTATCAAGAATTTTAGCTCTGTGCAACAAAAGGAAACTAACCATAAGAATATTATAGCCCATCCCAGTTCATCCTAGCTGATGTACAGAAGATGATACAAATCTGTATGGAAAACAATAAATGGTACTCCCTCGGATGGTTAGTTGACAAATGAAACAATATTGTCTTACACTTATAACCGAGAGCAGTAGTTGACAAATGAGCCTTCTATTTTCTTCAAACCAATAATTGTTAGGTGTTGTTTGTTTCCGCTGAAAGTACTACTTTATAGACTGTATGGCAGTGTAATAATATTTTGAAACAGATGCAGAGTGTACCAATTAAGTTAACATATAATGTGGGAAGTTGATGTAGCGATGACATGCATGATTTCACATAGGCACAATACCAAAGTTTAGAGTTGGCCCCACACATCTACACCAGCTCTTTGACGATCCTCATTTTTTTACCATTGCATTTTTAAAAGATATTTCCTTTATTCTTGAATGAATTTCATACTGTCATCATCGGAGATGAGTAATTTCAATATATGGTGCAATTGTTCCCAAATATGAACCAATGCTAGAATAGATGTACAATGTTAAAATGGTGAAGGCTGCAGCTTCATGAGGTGGTCGATCAAACCATGCAAATTGAATCTAAGTGAAGCATGTGCCGAGGGCTAGAATCTTAATTACCGTTGTCCCTACCATGTAACGTATCGACGTGGCCAACTGGCATCTACACCAGCAACAAAGATCGATCTGATCCTGATCCTGGCGTGCAGCAGTTGACGCAAGTTTGAGTTGATGAACCTGTATTGGAGAAGTTGAATTCATCCACGTTTAGATAAGCGATGTTTTTTCAAGTGAAAAAGAAGAATAGTCAGAAAAAAGTGTCATAATGAATTGAAAAAACAGAACCCATTATCGTATATGAATCAGATTGCCATATGGAGGCACATTCCAAAAATTTATTTATGCTCATTGTATACATATGTATGAGAAAAGGTAAAGTACTAAACGAAGAAAAAACAAAAGTACCACACATGATTTGGGTACAGATTTTCTTGAAAATATATCCAGGTAACTTTGAAAACTAATGGTGAAAAATCGTGGGTGCATACAATGTTGGCTTTCTGACATAGCAGAGGAGGACAAAAAGAAAAATGAAAATGGAATAAGAACTACTGATCATTAAAACGAAGAAAAAACAAAAGTACCACACATGATTTAGGTACAGATTTTCTTGAAAATATAAATCCAGGTAACATTGGAAAACTAATGGTGAAAAATCGTGGGTGCATACAATGTTGGCTTTCTGACATAGCAGAGGAGGACAAAAAGAAAAAGGAAAATGGAATAAGAACTACTGATCATTAAATTCCTCAAGGATATGCAGAACATAAGGATCATAGTGCAAGTTCCAGCTATGCTCAACGTAATAATCAGAATGCCTGTTTTTTTTCCACTTTTCACTTATAATAGTATTAAGAATAAATGGAAATGCATTGACCGATAGTACCTGGGCTCAACCTTGATCCTCAAATTTTGGTTCTATAATATATATATCTGATCCAGCACGTCAATATTAATTAGTTAAACTCTTCTTCACCTCTCAACAATTGGGTGTGATATAATTGAAGACACCTTATTTGGTAAATCACACAGCTTAAGGTCTCGACCATGCGCACAACCTTCACAATGCTAATGTTGTGCTCTGAAAGTATGAGACTGGAGTGACTGGACACATAGATAATCTAGCATACCAAGAATTCATAGCACATATTGATGTGGAAATAAGAGGATATATAAGTAGTATTTAACCCAAAAATAAGGCACATACCTATTTTTATTTCATGTTTGAGTTTGCAAATATGTGCCTCAGATCTAGCCTGCACGCAAAAAATCTGCATTCTGGACTGAATGTCACAACTGAACAAATCCCTGATATAAGTAAACTGTAGATGCAAACAAAAAATATAAAGAAATAATGCAGTAATATTTAGAAGGCTTTTCAGATGCATGGTATAGCTATAATCTCAACCTATTTAAAAGAATTAATATCTCAAAAATAAAACATCACATGCATATGAGAGTAAAATAACTAAATTACCTTCGAGGTAATCCTTTAATATCATTTAGTCCTACAAATAAATGGAAATTCATTGACCGATAGTACCTGGGCTCAACCTTGATCCTCAAATTTTGGTTCTATAATATATATATCTGATCCAGCACGTCAATATTAATTAGTTAAACTCTTCTTCACCTCTCACCAATTGGGTGTGATATAATTGAAGACACCTTATTTGGTAAATCACACAGCTTAAGGTCTCGACCATGCGCACAACCTTCACAATGCTAATGTTGGGCTCTGAAAGTATGAGACTGGAGCACATATTGATGTGGAAATAAGAGGATATATAAGTAGTATTTAACCCAAAAATAAGGCACATACCTATTTTTATTTCGTGTTTGAGATTGCAAATATGTGCCTCAGATCTACCCTGCACGCAAAAATCTGCATTCTGGATTGAATGTCACAACTGAACAAATCCCTGATATAAGTAAACTGTAGATGCAAACAAAAAATGTAAAGAAATAATGCAGTAATATTTAGAGGGCTTTTCAGATGCATGGCATTGAGAATTTTAAATAAGCCATTAAGGCTAATATAGACCGATGGCAATAAGCAAGGCATTAACAACTATTACCTCGTTAGATACAACGGTGTTCGCTAGTTGATCCTAGTATACCTACAAATAGAAAAAATGAAGAAATGAAAACAATGCCTTTATGCAGACTTCACCGGCGAGTTGAGAAACATGATTAATATATATATATATAATGTATGTTGCCAATATCCATGAGCCATTTTAATAAGGAGGTGAAACGCAACTTGTATTGGTAAATACGTGCTGGATTGGGCCAAAGATTCAGCTGGAAATTCAGATTGAGCTAGTGCTGTAGGGTAATACGACCAAGAGATCTGGACATGCTAATATCTGGAATTATACCTTTGTACTGGATCAAATCCAGGGCTTACGGAATACTCCATGATGCGTAGATGGAATTATACCTTCCTACTGCATCAACTCCAGTACGGAATACTCCATGATGCGTGCCGACGCCGCGGGTTACGGCGGACAAATTAATCTCAGAGCAGTACAGACAATATTATTGCAGCTGAAATTATATCAAAGGCTAAAATCAATGATTAAATTATGGATCGCCCAGTAATCAAAATTTGTGAAAACAAAAGAATTTAGGAGGTCAAAGCACGGTGCAGTCCGTACTAACCTGCCGGCCACTGCGTCGTACCATTCGAAATCAGCGACGGCGAGGTGAAGTAGCCTTGCCAACGACGTCGAAGTCAGGTACACGCGTCCGCGAGATCAACTCTGCTAGTCTGTCCAAAATCAATGACTAAATTATGGATCACCCAGTAATCAAGATTTGGGAAAACAAAACGAAATTGGGAGGTCAAGCACGGTGCAGCCGTACTAATTAACCTGCCGGCCACTGCGTCGTACCTTTCGAAATCAACGACAGTATGCGGGCGATTATGCTGCGACACAGAAACGGCAGTCCGCGATTGCTAGCAGTTGTACATGAATAATCTATACTACTATTAAAAGAGCAAACTTGTTGGGATATCTTAAATCTGGACCGTTTAATATCCGATCAAACAGCTCAGATCGTCTCAATGTTTGACAACTCAACAATGTCCGATTTTCCCGTTTTACCCTCCCACCAAATCACATAATACTACTCCCTCCGTCCCAAGATAACTGTCTTAGATTTGTCAAAAAGTGGATGTATCTAGATATGAAACAAGTATAGATACATTCACTTTTGTACAACTTTGAGACAGTTATTTTGGGACGGAGGGAGTACTAAATTGTCACTCATGTCCGAATCGTTATTTTTGTCTTTCCCTGAGTTAGGCCGACCGCCTCCTCGCGCGCGCCTTCTTTTCGCTCGTGGCTCACGCTCATCCTCTCCTGGCAGAAACTGTGCCGCGTCGGCGGGGTTTGCGGGGAGACAGTAGACCTGGGCGCCGTCGTCAGTGATATTTGCTTCCATCGCGCAGCCAGATCGAGATTTCTCTCCGCGCCTACCGCTGCCTGATGCTCCCGCCCACCGCCCTGCCCGATGCGCCCGCCGACGACGGCTGACCTCCATCTCCGCCTGCGTGACGCGATCGCCCGCTGCTCGCCGGCATCCATCCCTGCCCGACGCGCCCGCCGGCGGCCGGCCGGTTTCCATCCCCGCATGCGTGACGCGATTGCCTGCTGCCTGTCCATCCGCGCCTGTGCGACGAGATCTGCCGCCGCCAGACGGCCTCAATCTCCCCCTGGTCGATGCCGTCCGGCCTACCATTGCCTGCCCGACGCACCCGCCCGAGGCGCCCATCTGACGCCTTGCTGGCCCCAGCACGGCAGACACCACGCGCCTGTAGCATGTCCCCTGCCCAGCAATCGCCAGAAGAAAATGTCAGTGTTGCTGAAGCATGTCCATGATTATTAGCAGAAATTGTACAAGTGTGGACGCATTCTTGGTTGCGTGTGGTATGCTATGAGCTCTTACTAGGCTGGGAGCCAGGGACATATAATTCCCTCAACCTTAGATAAGTCATTTGCATGCATCATGCAGTCCATTCAGGGAAGAAACGATGTTGAATTTACATTACATGGCGAGCTACCTTTTAGTGTTGTATTTAGTAGTTTTCGAAATCGAGACAAATGCAGAATATATGTAGCTGCTTGGTAGAACATTGCATATATGTACTATCAACTATTTGTGTTTGAAGTTAACATTCTACTTACATACTTATCCGGGTATACTTACAAGGCTTTTGTGGCTTCTCACATTGTTATAACTTCTGGAAGTTTGCACTGTTTTCTTGTTATTTGTGCTCCGTAGAAGTATGAGTAATATATAATCTCGGTTGTTAGCTTGATAATCTTCGATAGAACATGCAGATGTTATTGACAATCTTGTAAATGCCATGCTGAGATGTGTTAATTAAACTATGTTGACCGTAGTCGTGCATAGCGAATACTATAGTGTGTGATAGTTTGCTTTTGCACATTTGATATTCGATAGTACAAGTTCATCAGCTGGAGACATCAATCTAGATGTTATTATATATTTTTCAAAATGCATTTTGCATAACAAAGCTACATCTTTTTGAAATACGGCCAGTTCGGATAGCAATTGTGTTTTGTTTCGAGAAATCTGAATTAGTGAAAGCAAAGGTCAAATCGATTGCCGTTTAATTGTACAAGCCCATGTACAGGTTAAACTCCAGCAATGCAAAAGCAACATATGGATTATGGCCGGACAATAGATGATAGTTGTACCTCTGTCACTGTACCTCAATCCTGTACCCCCACAAATCTCACATGCTAAGAACTCCTAGATGGTAAATTCATTGCCTTATGCGTCTATATTGAGTTTTTTTCTTTCATAATATTAGATGGCAGAAAGGGCCATGGGAGCTTGGGAGGATGATCGGGCGGCTATAGACCGAAGAAGGTAAGATTTCAACATGGCAGGGCGGTGGTAGCAGGATGTGTGATCAGTGTTGGCGAGAGGAAGTGGATAATAAAAACAAATGTACAATAATTTAGAGATATACTATGTATATACACTAATACACATGATTATCTTGTAGACGTGCGTTGCACGTGCCCTTTTACTAGTGAATAAGAAAACCTAGAAAGAGTCCAGGCATAATGCAACAATGTCAGGTACGGTAGATTGGATCGATCTCCGTTTGTTTCCTTAATATACGTGGATGTACGGGCGTGATAAATCTCTACCGTCTAATCATCTTAATTCTACCGTGGTAAATCCCCACCGTCAATTGTTTGTTGTTTTAATAATATAATAGATAAATAGCAGCAATTTTGTGGTAACCAATGCATGTAATGATCAGTAGGTTGCATTTTAAATAACATAGAAGCATAAAGATAAGTCTTTCTTCCTCTCTCATAATAGTTACAAGTAGTGGAAACAAATTTGATAAAAGAACTGTTAGATTGGTGCAACTTTTCAAACTTAGGAACACATAGAGGATTATTAAAACTATCATGTGAGCTATTAGTGTGTTTTCCTCTCTCAAAATAATTGCAAGAAGCACCATAAACATGATGGTTATGGGTGAAATGGTTATTAGTGTAAGATAATTTCAGCCCACATAAGTACTTTTCAACATATAAAAGTTACTCCTCCATGGTGTGAATAGGAGAGTTCAAAAATAAAGTAGGACTCTCATAAGTAAGAGTATTTTCACACACATCAAGTATATCATTTTTATCCTCACATAAAGTAGTAACAAGTTCTAAACATAGAGGATCATCAAGCAAAATAGGATCATCATCTAGAGTACTATCATAAAACATGTCTAAACCATACTCCTCATCATTTTTAAAATTATTATCAATAATGTTCTCATTAGGTCCTCCTCATCATCAGAATCAAAAAAACAAAGTTTATCATCAACAAAATCTTGAGTGTTACCCTCATCCATAGGTGGTGAAGGTGGAAGTTTCCTCTATTCATTCTCTAGTTGTTCATTATTTTCAACATCTTCTTGGGGTTGCACGGGCATCCCCAAGCTTAGGTTTTTATCCTCCTCTTCCTGCAAAACATCAGTGCTCTCTTGGGGAGCCTCATTATATTCAACAACATAAATATTTTGAGAGAAGTTGTCTATGCAATATTCAAGAATAAAATCTATCTCTCTTCCAAATTTATTAGCTATAGGGCAAGTTTTATTTTCATGAATGAAGGTTTGCAATTCAAAAGATGCCTTGAAAGTAACAAATTCCTCTACTTGTTCCATTCCTAAATAAGCATAATCACCAGTATGGTAAGATGCAATAACACATTCTTCATGGAACCTACATTGAAATTCAAAATGTTTACCTTTTTGTTCAGAGCAAAAAATACAAGTTACATCATGGTGTAAAAGCAACTCCTCAGCAATATAATTTAATTACATCATGAAACCTTTTAGTATTTTCCCTTCATTTGATTCTCTATATTCCTTGGCAATCTTAGCAGCATTCAAGTGTCTAAACAAAGCATCATTTATATCCATACTTATGCCCATAACACGAGTTTTTTTTGGTATTTTTCATTTTCTATTTTTTGTTTTGTTTTTTGATATATATAACTGAAAGTAAAACTAAACTAAATGCAAAACTGAAAGTAAACTAGAGTATATGCAAAACTGAAAATAAATATCTAGTGCAAACAAGAATAAAAACTTAAGCGCTACACTCCCGGCAACGGCGCCAGAAAAATGTCTTGATACCCACAAGTATAGGGGATCGTTGAAATCTTCAATGTGTAAGTATAGTATCGATCCCACGAGGAGTAGAAGGTATAAATATTTATCCTCTCCAATAAGAGTGTCACTTCTATTATTATCTATGCACTAGACAAACTAAAATGATTAAATGATGCAAGTGTTTTTGGGTTTTTGACGTAGAGTTTGCAATAAAGTAAAAAGCTGAAAATAAAATATGACAAGTGAAAGCTCTCAAAGAGAGAAAGCCCAATCCTCTATGCAGCGAGAGGACAAGCTCAAGTGTGTGTTTCTTATAAGTGGAGAACGTTCCCAAGGGCTACCTAGACTTCATGGCATAAATATTTCTAGAACAACAAGGTAATCATTTTGTCAAGTTTTAATCTTCTTTTGGACGGAGCCATAATTAGGGAAAGATAAATAAATAAACTAAACCCCCTTATGATGTTTCTTATGGCCAAGTAAATGACTGCACAAGAGTTATTAAGACATAGAGTCCCACCATAGTCTTAAACTCTAAGGTCCTCGATACTAATACCGTCATAATGCAACTTCATGACTCGGTCTCATGTTTACATGTCCTCCCAAGTCTTCCTCACTCCATTACACTACGGTGTTCTCCTATGAGCCCATATAGGTGAAGTGATGTGCAGTCGACGTTCGCACAACACCATCATAGAATTACATAAAAAGATAAACACTAGACAAAATACCAACACATGTCATAAATAAATCATTGCCAATCCATCCTTTGCCCCAGGAACATGAGAGAACTACTCACATTGCGAAGACATGATATGATTCAATGGCATAAGTGATACAACAAAATCTGAGAATATAATCTCCCCACAAAACAATGACAAATAGCAATTCACAAATATGTAGAATAGCACTTAGACAATAGCTAGGGTTCAACAATCTCAAACTATGAGGGGGATGAAGTGGATCACGAAGATGGTGATGGAGATGGTGTTGGTCTTGACGGTGGTGTTGATGGAGACTCCGAAGGGGGGATGGAGGAGCCTTCCGGAGGTGATTCCGACGGCGTTTCCCCCCTCCGATCTTCTCCGGCGTAAGCCTTCTGTCTCCGGTTTCGTGGTTTTTGTGTTTCTCCGCCGCCTCCTTCCAAAAGCCGTCGGGGGACTATTTTTATAGTCATTTTTAGGTCAAGACGAAGGCACGGGGACGAAGATCGATGGCATCGGAGGCTCGAGGCCCAGAATAGGGGGTCCCACGCAGTCAAGGAATCTGACCGCGTGGGCCATCCTCTTTCGGCCCTCGGGTTTCCGTTTGTTCGCTTCCTTCGCTTCTACGCTTCGTTCCTTTCAAAAATTGACGCCCGTGAAATATTAGGTCATTTGGACGTCGTTTGGGTCCCTGAAAGTCAAAAAGATGGAAAAAGAGGTTTTCTGGTTCTGCAGGGTTAATTCCAAATAAATGGGGAAACTGTGAATTATCCCCTAAAATCATTATAAAACATAAATATAACCCATATATGATGCAAATAAGTTGGAATATCAAGTAATAAAATGTAAAGTTCATGTATGCATTTTACATGCATCAGCGGACGATCTGGAGCAACCAGAATACTCGTCTTTGTTCACTGAGAAGTCTTGGACCACCGACTCCGGTCTCACTCTCATTTCTGCCTAGCCCCACGCCCCTTGAATCGCCTTATTCTTGGAAGAGAGAGAGAGAGGAGAGAGAGAGAGGACTATGGTATCCAAGCCGTGCGGGAAACACATCGTATGTTCGAACCGTAAATTGTTTGCCACGTCAACTAACACCGGGTCCACCAATCAGCAAGTTAGTTAGCCAACGTTACCTGAACATTCAGTGCTATTTATGAAAGTGTTACACTAAGACCCTTTTCTTAAATAAATTCCCATAATGATGGTGGTTTTTGACACCAGAACCACAATTGTGGTGATTTTTGTACTCCCTCCGACCCGAAATAATGGGCGGACTACTGTTACAAATACAATTTACAAACCCCCCCCCCCCCCGCGATTTTGAATTTTTTTGCAATCAAGTCCTCCGTCGTCTTCCTCGCGGGGCGGAGCGCAGCTCGCCGGAGACATCTGCCGCCGCGACGGGCTCCTCGCGCTGGCGGAGGAGGCGGAGCGCCGCCGCGACTTCTCCACCACGCACAGCGGCTCCCACGCCTCCTCGCTCCTCCCGCTCGCCACCTTCTCCTCGCCCGCGCACACCTCTGCCTCGCCAGCCTTCTCCTCTCCCGCGCGCGCGCCACCGCCAAGGCCCACCTCGAGCGCGCCCTGCTCGTCCTCAACCGCCGCGGCTCAAGGTGCTGGCGCAATCCCTCCTCGCCAGCGTTTGCTGCTTGTTGAGGAGGAGGAGGAGGAGAAGGAGCGGACGGAAGGCCGGGGAGCGGGGAGGCGGGGTGGAGACTCCAAGTTCCGGCTGCCGCAGGTACGCGTCGACCGCCGCTCCTCCAATTCCTCTCCGCTAGTAGTTGGACCTCGACCACTGTCCTCGGATTCGCCGGGGTTGGACCTTGATCGAGCTCAGTTCAGGATGGGCGGCTCCAGACGCTGTTGCTCGATCGATCTTGGATAGCAAACCTGCAATGCATCTTGTCATTTGCATCTTGCCAACTGCTGCTCTACTTGCAGAATGTAATCGACTCATGCAAAATTAAGTTGTGCCAGTTTTAGAGTTCAGTCTTGTGTAGGCAAAGGCTAAAACTATCAGGTGAAGTATACACAGTTCAAATTGTAATCAGTTACAGAGGCAAACAACATGTTTATGGCAGTATATGGCAGTGAAAATCGACAACAGCAGTGAATAAGCAACAAGAGTGAGTATATGGCAGTGAAAATCGACAACAGCTATATATGGCCTCACACTGTATCTTCTGGCCATGTTAGTGCTATGTGAGTATATGGCAGTGAAAATCGACAACAGCAGTGAAGAATTGTCTGAAAACTGCATAGTATGAATGTTATTTGCTTGTCTGAAAACTGGGAAGTTTCCTGCCATGAAACAAGGATAACAAACACTATCCCTGTTGCAGTACACTACTTAAGCAACTTAACTTTGCTAGTCTGTGCCTGCTGATATGTGGATGTGTACCACCCTGCATAAAGATGGAGCCTCTTAACTTAGGTTTAGTATTTCTGAATGATGAAATCTGAATGTGATGAACATGGTGCTCTGAATATGCCGATTATATTTTCTGAATGTAAGCTGATCGACCAATGATTCTCACCTGACTCCTCCATCTCAAACAGAAGGGAAACTACTTGCAGAGCACTAACTTGTTAAGAAAAGCACATAGTCTGGCCCATATTATTAAACTGTAAATAATGGAAAGCCAACACTTACATAAACAGAAATTGCATTAACAGAGAACTTACTCCTTTCTCTAGCTTCATTTGACATATTCCAGTGCTGCATTTGACATATTCCAGTGCTGCATTTGACATCAATGAACTTGTTGGCGAAGATGTAATTATGAAAGATTTAACAAATCAGAATTCATCATAGTACAGGTTGCATATGATTATCATTTACAGGTTGCATATGATTATCATCATAGTACATGTTGCATTTGAATCAGCATGTTGCATATGATTATCAGTGTTGATGAATTTTACCAGTGTTGAAACTGAAACTGAAAATGTATCAAACAGAAAACAATCAGAAAGTAGTGAAAACAATGATAGTAGCAAAACAATCAGAAAACAATGAGCAAGCAATGAGTAAACAAACAAACCTGTGTGAGCATTTGTTTGCTGCTAAAAATTGCCATCTCCTTTTGCTTTCACTCCATGAACAGCCTATACATTCCAAAAGCAAATGTGTGAGCATTTGTGAGTATATTCAGTTTCACAGCAAATATTCAGTTAACTAAGTTTCTGCTTTTCTGTAGGTTGCCCAGTCCACCATAGGACAAGATGGTCCTCTTTGATATCAACTTAACTCCTCCACAAGAGCTGGATCTCAACTTCAGTCCAAATACTCCACAAGAACAAGAACAAGCTGCTCATGTTCCAGAAGAAGAAGAACAAAAACATACTGCCGAGGCAGACCACATTCAAGAAGAAGAAGACCAAGAACATGCTGTGCAGAGGCACCATAAAGATGTGCCGGAGAGTTCTAAATTTGCAGCATATATTGCACTGAAAGCTCTAGGAAAAGATAGACCAGTGGTGAAGGCGGATAAAGAAGTTGTGGCTCAACTTTTGGGAATAAGTCTTAGATCTGTCGAGAAGATATGGAAGAAGGCCATAGATCAAGAGGGCAGAAATGAAGCGCTTGATTTCTCAAATAAGCGGAAGGGCAGGTGCGGAAGAAAGAGGAGAGAGCTTAATCTGGATGAAAGGGTGCCTAAAGTTGCACTGAACAAAAGGGGTACATTGAGGGGGCTGGCAAGGTCCCTTGATATCCCTTTCGCAACACTGCAAAGGAGGTTGGCATGGGGCGATTTAAGGCGCCATACCAATGATGACACACAAGTATAGGGGGTGTATCGCAGTACTTTCGATAAATAAGAGTGTCGAACCCAACGAGGAGCAGAAGGTGCTGGCAAGTAGTTTTGATCAAGAATTCACTGTAAAAGCTAGCAGACAGGTTTTCAGTAGTATTCGAAACAGCAGGTAAAAACAGTGCAAGTAAATAAACGAGCGCGGCAACAAATGCAGCGAGTGGCCCAATCCTTTTGAGTGCAAAGGACAAGCCGAGTGTGTTACTTATAAGAGACAAATGTTCCTGAGGACACATGGGAATTTCGTCAAGTGCTTTCGCTTCGTGCAACTGGTTAATCTTCATTGTTTTGATAAGTGTTGTGTGGGTGAATCTATGCTAACGCACCGCCCTTCCTAGGACTAATACGCACTTGTGATTATACCCCCTGCAAGCATCCGCGAATGCAGAAAAGTAATTAAGATAAATCTAACCACAGCTTTAAACTCTGAGACCCTACGCTCCCTCGTGCACTATCTTACTAACGGGGGTTCAGGTTTCTGTCACTCCGGCAACCCCTCAACTAGCAAGCTAGGTACACGATGCATTCCCCTAGGCCCATAAAGGTGAAGTGTCATGTAGTCGACGTTCACATGACACCACTAGAAGAATGACACCACAACTTAAATATCAAACCATTAAATATTAACGCAGCATTATTTCACTACTAACAACATGACTTCCCCATGTCCTCAAGAACTACAAACTACTCACAAGACATCATATGGATCATGATCAGAGATGATATGGCAATGAATAACAATCTGGACATGAACACTAATCCACCAAACAAACTCAATAGCATCAATAACAAGGAGTAATCAACACCGGGAGAGTCTCCCCAATGAACTAGACAAGGTACAGCCCTAGATGTTACAGCAAGATGGATGTGGAGTCGGTGGAGATGATGGTGATGGCGCAGTGGATGGTGGTGATGATGATCCCGATGAAGTCCAGCGTGATGACGATGACGATGGCGATGATTTCCCCTCTCCGGGAGGGAATTTCCCCGGCAGGATCTCCCTGCCAGAGAGCTCTTTCTCTCTCGGTGGTTTCCGTCCCGTGGAGGCGGCGGAATATTTCGTGGACGTACCCCCCGTGCTTAGGTTTTCGGGAGGCAGATATACGCGAAGAGGCAACCTGGGGGGTGGACCCAGGTGGCCACGCCATAGCTGGGCGCGGCCCACAGGCCAGCCGCGCCCAGGTGTGGCGTGGGGCCCACCTGGCCCACCTGGCTGCCTCCTTTTGGCTGCCTCCGGCATCTGACATTATAAGACCCCCAGAATTGGTTTCGTGATTTTTGGAGTTCCGCTGATATGCTGACTTGACGACGCTTTTTCCAGCAGAAACCTGACTCCGGAAGGATAATTCCCAATAATCATCAAACATGCAAAATAAGGCAAAATAACATAAGTATCATGTATTAATATGAAATATAAGGATAGATAATGACAAATTATGATATAAAATAGTGATGCAAAATGGACGTATCAACTCCCCCCAAGCTTAGACTCGCTTGTCCCCAAGCGAAAACTGAGCTCAGTAAACAAGTCCACATGTTTATGGAGTGAAGTGTCGATAATAAAGAATACGGACAAGAAGCATCAGTATTTACTCAGCTAAACAAGTCATTTTAAACAGCAGTCTCTACACATTCTACTTAACTTGGAACAAGTAATGGAACAACCACAAATAAAGGTACATTAAGCAAACCAATTGGATGTGGCAAACTGTGTTCTTGGTCAGAGAACAATCAACATTCTAACTTATCTTTCAAGAAGAGTCTTTATACTAGAGCTATATTGCAGAAATAGAGTTGCTCAATCATCACTGTTCCTTTCACATTCCAAAGAAAACTGTCAAAGTCATATTCTCAAAGATAAAACTTCATGTGCTCAAGCAAAGTAGACAAAACATGATAGGAAATATTATGAACTATAAATGATTGTATCTATAACAATTCGAGTGCTTGCTCGGGATAGAGGGAATAGGTTTACTGACTCAACAATAAATAAATGATAGGCCCTTCGCAGAGGGAAGCAGGGATTAAAACGTGTGCTAGAGCTTTTTAGTTCCCGAAGGCATAGAGAGTGTAAAAATATTGCTTTGAGAGGTGTATGCTATTGGTCAACAAATCAGTGGTAGAATCCTTGTCATCTTCCATACTAATTAACTTTTAGAGCGGTTCCGAGAGTTTATAGAACTGCACTTGTAACAAGCACTTATTGATGACACTCCTCCCAACCATTTCTTTCCACAAACCATGGCTTGACCGAATCCTCGGTTGCCGACCAACAATCACCGTGGAGGAGTGTCTATTTATTTATTTATTTATTTATAGGGTGGACTAACCAGCTCTTTTAATGCAAAATAAAAGGTGGAGAAGCAGATGAAGCTGCCAATCCTTGTAAATCAGTTAGCATGGAAGATGACACATCTGCTACCACGTCCTTATGAGCTTGGTGAACAGTGACACAAAAAGGGATATAATAATAGTTTTGAATAGTTAAAGGTAGCACACGAGAAAATGTACTTGGAGTAGTGCGAACACTACATGATAGGTAGTTATGGTGGACACGAATGGAGTGCTTTGGTTCAGGGTTTTGGATGCACGAGAAGTATCTCCTCTCAGTACAAGGTTTTAGGCTAGCAAGGTTTAGTAGCAAGCACAAGAATTGAGAGAGACAAACACTTATAGATCTAATAGAACAACCATGCTATCTACTTTGTGGGCACAAAACACTTTAATTCAAGAATAATAAACTCATTGGCCAACAAAGAGGAAAACAATAGGGATAATGTTATTGCAACCAGTTCCCTCTTTTCTACTTAAGTGTAAAAAGTATTGATACTACTGACCAGTCTAAGTTTGCCACAACCAACTAAATTTACTTGCTGCACCCAAAGTGATGCCAATACTAATGTAACAAGATCAGCATATGACAAAGGACTTGCTGGCTAAAATAAAGTGTGCAGAAAGTAAAGATAAAGCTTCTCATTAATATTCCATCACAATAAACCTCACACCAACGGATACAACGATAACCAACTAAGGAGTGATACTCCACATTGCAAACTATCTCATATGATAACTTCTCTACTCATGGTACTAAGCAAAAATATAAAGATAAAGATAAAGATAAAGATGGTGATACTGAAAACACCCCCCCCCCAAGCTTGAAACAAGCTGGGAGTGTGTTGTTACCCATGGTGAATTACTCCCTGTCTGGTGATTGCGGTGATGATTGAGGCCCATTATTATAATTCTTCCACCAGAAAGGATTCCCATCAACAAAGGAGGACTTGGTTTCAAGGGTCCTGGCGCTGGCTCCCAGACTCATGCGATGAAACCTGGTTTCATACTCAAAATTTTGATTCTGCAGGTCATAAATTTGGGCCTGCAACTTTGTGGTGGACTGATGGAGCAGGAAGATATCATCCCATAACCTAGAGGTCTCCTCTTGGTGTTTATCCCTGAGCTCGGAGATGATCTTGTGATTGGCTTCTACACCACGCTCTATCATCTTCTGGTACCTAAAAACTTCATGTTCCACTTCTTCTAGCCTGGCCATGACATCTCCCTCCTTCTTCGGTCCTCGAACATCTTCTTGCACCATGACACCGTCAACCTTGCGCAACTCCTGTGGGTGCCTCTTCACCTCAGCCATGTATGGGTTGACGCTCCCCTTGAGAGGTTTGCCCTTCGGAGCTCCGGAAGAAGACATGGTGGATCTAAATCTTGATAGGAAACCTGACAGAAACTGCTCGAAAACAAACGCAACAAAAACACGAGATACGGACCTCGGGAGATCCGGGTAAATATATAGCGGAAAATAACGCGTGAAAAGGAAGCACAGGGCGAAGCGGAGTCGGAGGGGGTCTCCGAGGCGACCACGCCATAGCTGGGCGCGGCCCAGGTGGGGCCCGCGCCCTGCTGTGGCGTGGTGCCCTCGGGCACCTCCTCCGGCACTTATTCGTCTTGATATTTCCAAAATTGTATAAAATAACTAATATAAAAGTTTCGAAGTAAAACGCGGACTTTTTCTTACCGAAACTCATACCTACTTCAAATCAGACTCTGCAGTTTCCTGTTTCTGAGTTTTAATAAATTCCTCCGGAGATACCATTTGAATAATATCAACATTTTCATTATAAGATTCTCCAGAAATATAATGTTTAAGTCTCTGCCCATTAACAACTTGAGGTTTGTCACCGTCAAGTGAATTAATTTTTATTGCACCAGAACGATAAACTTCTTCCACAATGTAAGGTCCTTCCCATTTTGAGAGTAATTTTCCTGCAAAAAATCTGAGACGAGACCTATACAATAAAACTTTATCACCTATGCAAAATTCTCTTTTTAAAATTCTCTTGTCATGCCATCTCTTAACTTTCTCTTTGAAAAGTTTAGCATTTTCATATGCTTCACTTCTCCATTCATCTAGAGAGCTTAACTCTAGCAACCTTTTCTCACCAGCTAATTTGAAATCTCTATTAAGCTCTTTGATTGCCCAATAGGCCTTGTGTTCTAATTCTAGAGGTAAATGACAAGCTTTTCCATAAACCATTTTATAAGGAGACATGCCCATAGGATTTTTATATGCTGTTCTATAAGCCCACAAAGCATCATTAAGCTTTCTAGCCCAATTCTTTCTAGACCTATTGACAGTCTTTTGCAAAATCAACTTAATTTCTCTATTTGATAACTCTACTTGACCACTAGTTTGAGGATGATACGGTGAAGCAATTCTGTGATTGACACCATATTTAGCAAGAGTTTTTCTAAAACCACCATGAATAAAGTGTGAACCACCATCAGTCATGAGATATCTAGGCACACCAAACCTCGAGAAAATAACATCCTTAAGCATTTTTAAGGAAGTCTTACCATCAGCACTAGAGGTTGGTATAGCCTCTACCCACTTAGTAACATAATCAACAGCAACTAGAATATGAGTATAACCATCTGAAGCGGGAAAAGGACCCATAAAGTCAAATCCCCAACAATCAAAAGGTTCAATAACAAGAGAATAATTCATAGGCATCTCATTACGTCTACTAATATTCCCAACTCTCTGACATTGATCACAGGTCAAAACAAATTTTCTTGCATCTTTAAAAAGAGTAGGCCAATAAAAACCTGATTGTAGAACCTTTTGTGCAGTTCTATCTCCGGCGTGATGTCCTCCATAAGCACTACCATGGCATTTATCCAATATTTCCTTCTGCTCATGCTCTGGAACACATCTTCTCATAATACCATCAACTCCTTCTCTATATAAATGTGGGTCATCCCAAAAATAATGCCTCAAGTCACAGAAGAATTTCCTCCTTTGCTGATAAGTAAAAGTTGGAGGCAAATACTTGGCAACAATAAAGTTAGCATAATCAGCATACCAGGGACAATCATTCGAATTTACCTTTATAGAAGCCAACTGCTCATTTCGAAAATTGTCATCAACAGGAATAGGATCATGCATTATATTTTCTAATCTAGACAGATTATCAGCAACAGGATTTTCAGCACCTTTTCTATCAACAATATGCAAATCGAACTCTTGTAACAGGAGAACCCATCTAATAAGTCTAGGCTTAGCATCCTTCTTATCCATAAGGTATTTAATAGCAGCATGATCAGTATGAATAGTTACCTTAGAATCAACAATATAAGGTCTAAACTTATCACAAGCAAACACTACTGCTAAAAATTCCTTCTCAGTAGTAGCATAATTCTTTTGAGCTGCATCAAGAGTCTTACTAGCATAATGAATAACATTTAACTTTTTATCTACTCGCTGTCCTAAAACAGCACCTACAGCAAAATCACTAGCATCACACATAATTTCAAATGGTAAAGTCCAGTCTGGTGGTTGAACAATAGGAGCAGTTATTAAAGCCTTCTTCAAAATTTCGAATGCCTCTTTACACTCGTCATCAAAAACAAATGGAACATCCTTTTGAAGAAGATTGGTAAGTGGCTTTGAAATTTTAGAGAAATCTTTAATAAACCTTCTATAAAAACCAGCATGACCAAGAACACTACGAATACCTTTCACATCTCGGGGGCATGGCATTTTCTCAATTGCTTCCACTTTAGCTCTATCAACTTCAATACCTCTTTCAGAAATTTTATGCCCAAGAACAATGCCTTCATTAACCATAAAATGGCATTTCTCCCAATTAAGAACAAGATTGGTTTCTTCACATCTCTGCAAAACTTTGTCAAGATTGTGCAAACAGTTATCAAAAGAAGTTCCATAGACGGAGAAATCGTCCATGAAGACTTCCACAATTTCTTCACAAAAACCGTGAAAAATAGCAGACATGCATCTCTGAAAAGTAGCAGGAGCATTACATAAACCAAAAGGCATACGTCTATAAGCATAAGTACCATAAGGACAGGTAAAAGTGGTTTTCTCCTGATCTTCCTTTCTAACAGCTATTTGGGAAAAACCAGAATAACCATCAAGGAAACAAAAATGAGTTTTCTTAGACAACCTTTCTAACATCTGATCAATAAAAGGCAAAGGATAATGATCTTTCTTAGTAACCTTATTGACCTTACGAAAATCAATGCACATTCTATAACCAACTACAACTCTCTGAGGAATAAGCTCATCATTTTCATTAGGCACAACAGTTATTCCTCCTTTCTTAGGAACACAATGAACAGGACTAACCCATCTACTATCAGCAATAGGATAAATTATACCTGCTTCAAGAAGTTTTAATACCTCATTTCTTACCACTTCCTTCATCTTAGGAATTAAACGACGTTGATGCTCAACAACAGGCTTGGCATCAGGCTCAATATTAATAGCATGCTGACATATAGCAGGAGAAATCCCTTTTAAATCATCAAGAGTATAGCCCATTGCGCCTCTATGTTTCTTCAGAACTTGCAATAATTTTGCTTCTTCATCTCCTGAAAGTTTAGAACTAATAATAACAGGATATATTTTCTTATCATCAATATGAACATACTTAAGATTATCAGGTAAAGGCTTAAGATCAAAAACAGGGTCTTCTTTAGGAGGGGGCGCAATTCCCAGGTCCTCCACAGGTAAATCATGCCTAAGCATTTGAGGTTGACGCAGAAAGATGTCGTCAATCTCCCTTCTTTCTTCTGCAAAAACTTCACTTTCGTGGTCTTCCAAAAATTGCTGCAAAGCATTGTTAGGACCAACAGCAATAGAAGCAAGCTGTTCAACTTGAAAGTTCTCATTAGGCATTTCAGGTTCATAATGATTCTTAGCAAATTTTGAAAAATTAAACTCATAAGACTCTCCATCGAATCTAGTAAATTTTTCTCTTTTTGACAGTCAATAATAGCACCACAAGTATTCAGGAAAGGTCTACCAAAAATAATAGGACAAGAGTCACTAGCAGCAGAACCGAGAACTAAGAAATCAGCAGGGTATTTAGTCTTACCACATAAAACTTCAACATCTCTGACAATGCCAACTGGACAGATAGTTTCCCTATTAGCAAGCTGAATAACCACATCAATATCTTCCAATTCGCAAGGATCAATTTCCTTCCTGATTTCCTTGTAGAGAGCATAAGGGATAGCGCTGGAACTAGCACCAATATCACAGAGACCATAATAACAATGCTCACCTATTTTAACAGAAAGCACAGGAACACTAGGCTTTCGAGCTCTTTTAGGATGTGTAACCATGTTAGAAGCTTCTTCACAAAACACAATATGACCTCCTTCTACATTTTCAGTTACAAGTTCCTTAACCATAGCTACTTCATGTTCTACACTAATTTGCTCATCAGGTTCCCTAGGTTTACGTTCACTTTTGCTAACCACACTAGCCAAAATAGAGTGTTCTTTTACTTTAACAGGAAAAGGTATTTTTTCAATATAGGGTTCTGGTATAATGCGATCAACAGTTTGAACTTCAACATTTTTAGCAAGAGCAAAATTAGCATTATCTTCATAAGGTTCATGATACTTTTCCCAACCTTGTCTAGGAATATCGAGATACGAGGCAAAGGCCTTAAAGTAATTAACAACAACTTGAGAATCAAGACCATAAGTAGCATTAAAATTACGAAAACTATCAGTCTCCATAAAGGATTTAATGCATTCGAAATCATAATTTATACCTGACTCCCTACCTTTGTCGTTCTCCCATCCTTCAGTATTTTCCTGGATACGATCAAGAAGATCCCATTTATCTTCATCCTTCATACGAGTGAATGACCAAGAACAAGAAGTGTCCAATAAATCTTTATCATGATAGGAAAGTCTTGCATAAAAGTTATTGATGACAATATTACTTGGAATCCCATGAACAGGGCATTTGAGCATTAATAATTTCAATCTCCCCCAAGCTTGGGCAATACTTTCTCCCTCATAAGGCCAAAAAGTGAATATAGAATTCCGATCCTTATGAATCTCACTTGGAGGATAAAACTTGTAATAAAAGAGAGGGACAATTTCAGCCCAGCTCAATGAAGGACCATTCTTCAGCAGACTATACCATTCAGCAGCTCTGCCATCCAGCGACAGAGTAAATAATTTCCTTTTAATAATGTCCATCGAAATACCTGCACACTTGAACAAACCGCATAGTTCATGTATATAAAGCAAATGATTACCAGGATGAACAGTTCCATCATAGCGGTTATCCATAATACGTCCAACAATTTTCGTAGGTATTTTAAATGGAACAATCTCAGCAGATGGAGGATCATCTACTACCGTAGCAGTGGTAGTAGTCCTCCCAAACAGCGAACCAAATGGATTTGACTCCATAACAGTCATTACAGTAAATAATTTCCTTACCAATTTCCTTACCAATAGCGCTTCACTCCCCGGCAACGGCGCCAGAAAATAGTCTTGATGACCCACAAGTATAGGGGGTGTATCGCAGTACTTTCGATAAATAAGAGTGTCGAACCCAACGAGGAGCAGAAGGTGCTGGCAAGTAGTTTTGATCAAGAATTCACTGTAAAAGCTAGCAGACAGGTTTTCAGTAGTATTCGAAACAGCAGGTAAAAACAGTGCAAGTAAATAAACGAGCGCGGCAACAAATGCAGCGAGTGGCCCAATCCTTTTGAGTGCAAAGGACAAGCCGAGTGTGTTACTTATAAGAGACAAATGTTCCTGAGGACACATGGGAATTTCGTCAAGTGCTTTCGCTTCGTGCAACTGGTTAATCTTCATTGTTTTGATAAGTGTTGTGTGGGTGAATCTATGCTAACGCACCGCCCTTCCTAGGACTAATACGCACTTGTGATTATACCCCCTGCAAGCATCCGCGAATGCAGAAAAGTAATTAAGATAAATCTAACCACAGCTTTAAACTCTGAGACCCTACGCTCCCTCGTGCACTATCTTACTAACGGGGGTTCAGGTTTCTGTCACTCCGGCAACCCCTCAACTAGCAAGCTAGGTACACGATGCATTCCCCTAGGCCCATAAAGGTGAAGTGTCATGTAGTCGACGTTCACATGACACCACTAGAAGAATGACACCACAACTTAAATATCAAACCATTAAATATTAACGCAGCATTATTTCACTACTAACAACATGACTTCCCCATGTCCTCAAGAACTACAAACTACTCACAAGACATCATATGGATCATGATCAGAGATGATATGGCAATGAATAACAATCTGGACATGAACACTAATCCACCAAACAAACTCAATAGCATCAATAACAAGGAGTAATCAACACCGGGAGAGTCTCCCCAATGAACTAGACAAGGTACAGCCCTAGATGTTACAGCAAGATGGATGTGGAGTCGGTGGAGATGATGGTGATGGCGCAGTGGATGGTGGTGATGATGATCCCGATGAAGTCCAGCGTGATGACGATGACGATGGCGATGATTTCCCCTCTCCGGGAGGGAATTTCCCCGGCAGGATCTCCCTGCCAGAGAGCTCTTTCTCTCTCGGTGGTTTCCGTCCCGTGGAGGCGGCGGAATATTTCGTGGACGTACCCCCCGTGCTTAGGTTTTCGGGAGGCAGATATACGCGAAGAGGCAACCTGGGGGGTGGACCCAGGTGGCCACGCCATAGCTGGGCGCGGCCCACAGGCCAGCCGCGCCCAGGTGTGGCGTGGGGCCCACCTGGCCCACCTGGCTGCCTCCTTTTGGCTGCCTCCGGCATCTGACATTATAAGACCCCCAGAATTGGTTTCGTGATTTTTGGAGTTCCGCTGATATGCTGACTTGACGACGCTTTTTCCAGCAGAAACCTGACTCCGGAAGGATAATTCCCAATAATCATCAAACATGCAAAATAAGGCAAAATAACATAAGTATCATGTATTAATATGAAATATAAGGATAGATAATGACAAATTATGATATAAAATAGTGATGCAAAATGGACGTATCAACCAATAGCCTGAAACCACATCTAACTTTGGAAAACAGAATTAGAAGGCTCATATATTGCATCTCAATGGTCGATGAAGCAACAATATTAGAAGCAAAGCTTTCGTTCATAAAGATGGGGAACATAATGCATATGGACGAAAAATGGTTTGATATGACTAAGCGAGACAGGACGTACTACCTAACACGAGAAGAACCAGAGCCAGTTCGCACTATCCCATAACAAAAACAGCATCGGTAAAGCAAACAATTGTAAATTATAAGCATGGTAGTGACAGGGAGTATATTATCTTGTAAATACAAATATTCATGAGTATGTGATATTCATAAGTTGCAAAATCTGTTCCAAGAAATAAAATGACCAGAAGTGTAATTCTACTTTGCAGAAGGTTATGGCTGTAGGCAGCTAGATGAGATTGTACATGTACTGTTCTTATTCTATTGTTGAATTTGGCACATTGTACACATATAGATCAGTGTGCACCTGCCTGAACCTAAATTAGTCCAGCAAATTAATTGCCCTCAGCTGTCATTTGAAACTGAACCTAAATTCGTGTGCGCCTGACTGTCAAATCATAACAAGAAACCTAGCAATCTGGACTTTAGCTAACCATAACATAAGGTATATCTACGAATGGATCAAGACTAACAATGAAAAAATAGCCTATCCAAAAAATAAACATGAGACAGAGTTCCTGAGTGAGTCCTTACCGAAGGCCCAGTAGGGCATGGGCGCAGGGCGGCCGATCAATTGCGTGTACTGGTCGACGACGGCGAGCGGCGTCGGGCCGGCGAAGAAGTAGAAGTCGAGGATGCCGCCGATGAGGTCCACGTACACGGGGTGAGAGCCGTAGAGGTCGGTGCTGAGGTTGATGGCGGATGCGTCCGTGGTGAAGATCGTGTAAGGGTCGTTGGGCCGGAGCTTGATGCCGCCCGGCTGCGTGTTCTCGCCGAGCCCGTAGAGGGCCGCGTCGCCGGGGAGGCGCGTGGAGAGCTCCAGGTACTGGTCCTTGAAGACGAGCGGGGCGGGACGCCTCGCCCCTCTCCTTGGCGGCCGCCGTGGCCCTGTTCTGCTGTCGGATCAGCGCGCGGCCCAGGTCCTCCACCTTCTTCCCGCCGCCCGGCATCGCCGCAAGGGCTCGAAGCCACGAGCCGTGGACCAGAAGGGCGCGGAGCAGGCAGCCAGCGAGCTCCTCCATGGCAAAGTTACGATCTTGGGGAATTTTTCCTCGTCGATCTCCTCGCCCGATGCGGAGCAGGCGGCCGGCGAGGGAGGGGCGGAGCAGGGGGCGCGGCCGGCGAGGGAGGGGTGGAGTAGGGGGCGCGGCGACGGAGCAGGAAGGAGCTGTGGTTTCAGGTGAAAAAGCGCAGGGTGGTTTTCGCAAAAATGACAGCGCGCCCGGTAATTCGGGTCGGAGGGAGTAATATTTTCATCCGGTTTATTAGGTGTATTTTTTTCTTACACGGTACATGTTCCATACACGTTCCCTTTTTGCAAGGAAGCTCCCGCACCAACCGGTGTCGACGTGTCGTACTGGCGCGTGTGGTTAAAGATGTAATCAAGTCGTGCATGTAAGTTGCACGTTTGATACAAAATGTAAGCTAGTGCCACTTACTATACAACTCATAAACTAAGCCACATGCATGACGAGGTACGCTCCCTTTAGTTTGGCCACTCCACTTTGCCGATGTATGTAGTTACCCCCAGATGATGCTACGGATTAAGAAAATGGGATCAGAAGATCACACGACATGCATCACTTCCTTAACTGATCTCCAAATTAACGAACACATGTACGCACACTTATTAGCTAGCTATGGATCACGAAAACTTTCGGGCAACATCACTATCTAAATTAACCACACACGCTTTGCTTACTTCACACGGATATGCTAATGTATCTTATCGATCGTGGGAAAGGAGGCAAAAACCTTAGCATGCCCGGCCGATCAATCAGCGGGCGAGATGACATATGCAGCGCACGAATCTTCGCATCTTTTCCACACTGACCGGACGTTGGCACAATGCACGTAGTTAGCTTGCCCGGTTGATCCAAAAAACAAGATTAAACAATGGATCAACTGAACAGATCGACGTACGTTACGTAGGGTTGGGTGTGCAATCTTCTTTGCCTAAAGAGCGGCCGCTTAAAATAAGCAGCGATCCCGTGGTCTGCATGCAGGCGCGCCGCGCATGCTGGTCAGTATCTCTCAGATGTGGCGTAATTTGTTTATTTATTATGTTAATCACATGGGACTAAGGCTCCAATTAAACACTTGGTAATGGGATAGATTAAGTATGGTCAAGGCTCCAGGCCATATACGTACGAGCTATCTAGGCCTTGAAATTCAAACATAGGGTTGTCGATGGATACACTACAGTTTGCAACTTTAAATGGATCGCTTTGGAAATATGCATGGTACTGGGTGGCCTTGGATTTCTTCGGCGACAACTTTAGAAAGTAAATTAAGACCAAGAGTCTGGCCAGAAAGACAGAAAGCAGAAAAGGAGAATGAACACACCACACATCAGCTAAAAGCAGTCTGGCCGCGCGCGCTTAAGTAATTTCATGACCAAACTATGCAATCATTGATACACTCCACCGGTCAGCAGTGTTGCTGGTTAGTACTGACTTATACCACTGAGTTACGAGAGTTGGTCCTGTCAATTGGATCAAGTTCCGTTATCTACAAGTTTCTAGACGAGAGAATATAATTAGCATGCTAACTGGAGTATATCAAGTGGAAGACTTTTGATAGAGCCAAGGGATACTGTCAAACATTTCTAGGGTATGGAGCATAAATGATACAAGAAGGTTGAAGTCGCGATCGATATAGCACAATTTCCCAAAAATAAGGATGGCCCAAATTCAGTTCCACAAGGAAAATGGATGTCACCAGAATATTTTGATACCTCACAAGAAGTTAACATTAAGACTAGCATGTTAGGTAAACACATTAAAACCATGGAGAATGACACTATGCCAACAAGTTTTCGAATGAGTTAGGATAAGGTTAACAAGGCCTTAGAAGTGAGTAAGTACGAAGGTTATGGAAGACCGGTTATATCGACACATGAATATAAGTATAAGGTTATCAAAGAAGTTTGATCATAGGTGCGCCGATGAACATGATAAATAGGTTATGACTTGAGAGATTGAGTGTTTAATCTATCACCATGAAGCTGACCAAGAAGGGCTGACCAGATTCTAATAAACATTTATGACTATTGCTTTGGACCCCAAAAGATAGTTGGATAAAACTCAGCCGGCATTAGAATCCTGTATCACCAGAGTCAACCAACACGACAACTGTAATTAGGTTCAGAAAACCTTATAAAGACGTTTGTAAGAGTCCTAAACTTGTATGATGTTGAAGAAAATGAAAAGTGTCTAAACGGGATTTTGTTTTCAGATATTGAAGATCACTGAGATCATTCAACGCAACTCAAGAATAGTGAGAATCAACAGTGGGTTGTCAGACATGAGAATGAAGAGATGAATCTTGATTACCAATTTTATTCAAGTCTGTGCCAGAAGGAAACTCTATGGGAGTTGAGAAACATAGTCCCTTCCCAACATTCTGGAATCAGGGTGACTCATCACTTCGAGGACAAAGTTTTGCTTTGAGGGGGAGAGGATGTAATACCACAATCTTAGCCTTGTATGCCACCATCTTTGACACCTTCACTCCATATTTCAGCTTTGCATTCTCTCTCACGGTCTCAGTCTGGTGCCATGGTCTATTCTTGAAGTCTGCTCACATTGTTTGTCGGTGAAAAAGAAACTTACTAACCGCCGCCGAGAGAGGACGTCATTGCTACCTCTACGTCGGATTGGCCTTCCAAACAGTGGCCAAAACACCACAAACTTAATAGCAAATGACTCGTGGCGGCAAGTTGGAGCTGCCATGCTACTCGTCTTCGTTCACTGAAAAGTCTTGGACCCCTTCGACTTCGATCCCACTCTTGTTTTTGCAGGTGGCTACACTGGCACTGGCACCACCGTCCCTCGAATCGCCTTATCCCTGGAGAGAGAGAGAGAGAGAGAGAGAGAGAGAGAGAGAGAGAGAGAGAGAGAGAGAGAGAGAGAGAGAGAGAGAGAAACGACTTTCTTTGTCTAGATATCCAAGCGAGATTGGTTACAACACACTATGTGTGTTACGACCATATGTCCCAACTGTAAACTGTTTGCCACATCAGACTGACATGGGGGGTCACCAGTCAGGACGTTGGTTAGCCAGTGTAACCTGGACGTTCGGTGCTATTTGTGAAAAGTGTTACGCAGCCGGTTGTTTATTTTATAAATTTCTACAATGCTGGCGGTTTTAGACACCCAAACCACAATTGTGGTGATTCTCGCAATTTCGTCCGGTTTATTAGGTCTATCGTTTTCTTGTACGGTATATAAGTTCGATATAAGTTCCCTTTCTGCAAGGAAGCTCCCGCACTACCCGGTGTCGCTACTGACGTGTGTGTGGTTCAAGATGTAATTAAGCTGTGCATGTAAGTGATGCTTTTGATAGAAACAATATATAACTCATAAACTAAGCCACGTGTGCATGACGAAAGGTACACTCCCCTTTAGTTTGGCCACTTCACATTGCCGATGAAGTTACCCTACATATAATACCCACCAAGATCGTGCTACAGATTAAGAAAATGGGATCAGAAGATCACACACGACATCACTTCATTGACTGATCTCCAAATTAACGAACTTGTATGCACAATTGATTAGCTATGGATCATGAACTTTAGAGCAGCATCACTATCCAAATTAACCACGCACAAGTTTTGTTTAGTTCGCACGGATATGCTAATGTATCTTATCGATCCGAGGGGGAAAGAAGTGCAAATAACATCTGCATCTGCAGGATCGATATATATGGAGCGCAGGAATCTTTGCGTCCTTTTGACACTGACCGGCCGTCGGCAAAATAGCTAGTTTGGCCGGTGCAAGTGACAAGATTAAGCAAATGGATCAACTGAACAGATCGGTCGACGTAGGTTACGTAGGGTTGGGTGCGCAATCTTCTCTGCCTAAAGAGCGGCCGCTTAAGATATGCAGCGATCCGTGGTCTGCATGCAGGCGCGCCTCGCATGCTGGACTTTCCCGCACCGGCCGTCAGTATCTCGCCGATGTGGCGTAATTTGTTTATCGATGTTAATCACATGGGACTAAGGCTCCAAACACTTGGTAGTGGGATGGATTAGTGTACGTAGTATGGTCAAGCTCCGGCTAGCTTGGTAGAGCCTGAGGCCTGCAGGGCTAGGCCTTGAATTATCAAACTTTTTTTTTTTTGCGAATGTAAACATAGGGTAGTTTTTTGAAGCGTCACCGGGGAGAGCACAAGGCTCCCACCTGAATTTTCCATTTTCACAGCAAAACAAGGGGGGGGGGAGACCACACCCAACACTCCTTTGGAGGAGGTGTGTCTCAGGTTTGTTATGTTTACATCACACACCCACACAAGCTAGTATCGTACAGGAAGAAGATATGTGAGCCACAGATCGACATCACATTGGTGATCGGTAGGGAGGCGGGGGCGCCAGAGTGCGGCGTCCTCACGACACAACTTCCGCATCAAACTGAGGGAAGGTTCGAGCCCATTGAAGACCACTCCGTTTCTGTGTTTCCACAGATGCCAGCAGCAGAGAAGGCGGAGGGTGGAGGCAGTCCGCAGCGGAGCCGAAGCAGGAAGAGGGCAGGCGTCGATGTTCTCCAGCTGTCCCGGCGGCCCAGGAGCACAGCCAAGAGAAAGCCAGAAGCGGCGGGCGAAGGGGCAGGTGAGCATGATGTGTTCGGGGGTCTCGAGCGGAGCGCTGCAGATTGGACACCCAGCTTCGTCGGAGGAGACAATGGTCTTCCGTAGAAGGTTAGAGCGGCTCTGAATGCGACCTCGCACGAGCAACCACGCGAAGAACTTCACGCGGGACGGCACGTGACTCTTCCAGACGAAGTCGTGGTGGCGTGAGAGCACACCACCCATGGTGCAGAGCTTGTACAGCTTCGAGTTCTGCAGCTTCCCAGCCTTGGTGCCGCAGAGGGGGAGGGCGCGCTGGTCGACATCCGTGGTGAGCTGAGTGGACGACAGGATGCCGACGATCTTCCGCTTCTGTTCAGTGGCCACAATGGAGAGCCTGGGCACGAGGAAGCAGTCAATCCCGTGCGCCACCACTTGCTGTACCGTGGCACAGGTAAGGGTGCAGTGGGAGAACAGTTCCGGCATGGAGCAGGAGAGGGGGCCGTTCGGCTGCCAGGAGTCGAGCCAGAACGCCGTTCGGCGTCCATCGCCGACCTGGACGCTGGAGACGCTGCGGTAGAGCGGGAGCAGCTCGAGGAGGGAGGTCCAGTGAGCGCCGCCAAGGAGGCCCGAGCATGTCGCCATGTCGATCGGAGTGCCGTCAAGGGCACCCCAGACCCAGCGCGGCCAGGATTCACCGGTGGCGGTGTGGAGCCGGTGGAGGAGCTTCACTTGAAGGCAGGAGTTCTGGTCGGCGAGGGAGCGGACGCCGAGGCCTCCTTCGCGCTTGTCGCGGCAGACGAAGTCCCACGCGACCAAACATTTGGCCCCGCTGACCTTGTCTACGGCGCCCCAGAGGAAAGCGCGACGGAGACGGTCCAGAGCCTCGATCAGGCCTGGAGGCAGCATCATGGCACCCATGGCGAACGCTGGGAGCGCGTCGAGGACTGCATTGAGCAGGACGAGGCGACCTCCCGGCGAGAGGAGCAGAGCACGCCACCCGGACAAGTACTTGTCAACCTTGGCGATGAGCGGGGCGAACGCGGCGAGGCGGAGCTTCTCAGCGGAGAGGGGGAGCCCGAGGTATGTCTGCGGGAACCCCTCCACATGGCATTGAAGCGCGGCCTGGACCGCGGCGAGAACGTCAGGCGCGACATGCATCGGCACGAGCGTGCTTTTGGTGAAGTTGATGCACAGCCCGGTCGCGCGCTCGAATTGCTGGAGGAGAAGCCGCGCCCTCGTCTGCGCGGAGGATGATGAGGGTGTCGTCGGCGTACTGGAGGACGGGGCACGGCGCGCCGTCGACCAGCGGGTGCTGCAGCACGTCGTCGGCGCGGATCAGGCGCTGGAGCACGTCGGCGACGATGAGGAAAAGGTAGGGGAGAGCGGGTCGCCCTGCCGCAGCCCTCGGAGGCTAGGATGGGGCTATGCATGGTACTGGGTTTCTTCGTGGACAACTTTAGAAATAGAAGCAGAGGAGAGTTTGGACCTTCTCACCTTTTCCCCTGCTACAGTCGAAAAGGGCGATTTTTGGGCGAACTTCGTGCGCTCCGGTTCCTCGCCGGCGGTTCGCGTGATTCCCCGCCCTCCGGCGGCCGCTCCGGCGGCGGGAGGACGGGGAATCCCCGGATCCGGCTATGTGAATTAGGTGTGCGTGGGGTGTGCTGCCGGCGGCGTCGAGGTGGAAGCGGTGGCGCCGGTGGAGTTTGTTGGTGGCGGTCTTCCCTTCCGGTGGTGCGGCTCCTGGAGCTTCGCCGCGGATCCGCCGCCAGGCCCTTGTTCGCGGCTCTTCGGAGGCCTCGAGAGGGTGCCCCTTCGCCGGAGTCCGTGTGCAGGTGGATCCGGCGTCTGACGATCTGGAAGCTGCGGTTCGTGAAGACCAAGGTGGTGTCGCCGCCGTCGTGCGTGATGGAGGTGTTCCGGCACTGAGGTACGTCGACTCTCTGTCCACAGGGGGCCTCCCAGTCCAAATGTCTGGAGGTGGTGCGGCAGACTTCGCCGGCGACGCGTCGCGCGTGATGAAGACGATGCCAGAGCTCAGGCTGGACCTATTTGTAATTTCTTCGTTTTCCTGGGCTTTTCTGTAAGAACCTTGGTCGGTTGTAACTGCAATTTCCTTCGCAAAAAAAACTCTTTAGAAATAGAAAGTAAAGACAAGAGTCTGGCCAGAAAGACAGAAAGAAAATGAGAATGAACACACCACACATCAGCTCAAAAAGTAGTCTGGCCGCGCTTAAGTAATTTCATGACCAAACTCGGCAATCATTGATACGTGACGATAACTAGCTAGTGGGAGCGGCGCGATGACAACCAAATTCTTAAGATGAGTTAATTATCACAAAAAGTATGGCAAAAAAGGGTCTTATATACGCATGCAGTGATGCCATCAACAACCAAATTAACAAGGAAAACTTGTTGGGACAGAACACACCATCTATCATCACATAAATAGTACGTAGAGGAGTTCGAGAGAATTCTAGTACATGATTGTAAATATACAACTACATAATGGTCACACTTGCCTACCAGAAAATACAATCAATCAGTCGCTACATACTAATCCACGCTTACATACAATGTAGACCAGATGAATTTTTGACCAAATTTCCAAAACGTGCGTGCGTGGTTGGTGTCCATGCATTGAGATTGAGGTGAACAATCATGATAGCCAAGGAAGGAAGGGAGTTCGGTCCAAGTTTGGAGATCACTGAGAGCCACTAACTAAGGTTGGCACATGGTGGTACTGGTACCAACACTTGGCAGTTATCTTCCCGGCGGTTGTGTGTTCAGTCACATGGCCGTGTCCATGGAAGGAGGCCTAGGTATCTATCGGGTGCTCCGACGCGCAATCCATGTTATGTGTCACACTTCACTCGTCGTTACTAACCTGAGAAAAGTGTAAGGAAAGACCGGTAAAAACAAATGGAGAGCATCTCATCGCATCTCGCTAGACAGTCGGTGCTTCCTCAGATTGTTGTGGGTGATGAAGTACGTCTGTATCAGTTTGGCATTTTTCTTCTGCAACGTTGTTTCTTCTAGCTGGGAGCTGGAATGGAAGAAGAACAAAAACATCAGGTCCAAAGAATCCACAGAAAACAATTTCTCAAGATGCAGTAGTAACGATGACGTTGTGTGTTGCACCTTAAGAACAACAAACATACTACAATTGGTTCTGCGTATTGATGGTACTGAATAACACGCTTAATCTGTACTTTGCACTCTTTTATTTTCTGCATACTACAACCTGTCCAAGGTAAACATCTGCATAATGACAGACCTAGAGCAAACCAAGAAGTATAGTTTGTAAAAGCTAACGAATAAGGCTTCTTTTTTTAAGATCTGAAGACCAACGTACAGTCATATTTTGCCAAATGAACGAACTAGGAAAAACGAAGAGGCGAGATTCAGTAGATCAACGCATCATCAGTCATAGTATAAGGTTGTAGATTAAGACACCAGATCAAATAAAGGCCAAAGACAACACAATGTGCATATATACCAGAACTTACACCAGCCAAATCTTCATATTCAATGATAACATGCAGGTCTTTTGAGTACTGCTAGGTCTTTGGATGGTTGTTTGAGCTGTGTTCTCACCTGACCTGACTGTATGTGCTTCTACATTTTCCTGCTCTAGAGCCGGTCTCAGTTTAATTCCTTTTTGTACGAAACACTTTGGAAAAGCTTTCAATATAAGCTGGGTCTTGGGACCTCTTCTCTAAAGAAATGATAACATGCGGGGAACCTTTTGAATGCTTTTTTTGGGCGTGTAAGTCAGCATTTGAAGCTACCGACTAAAACTTTCAACAGAGTAGACAGCAAAAGGTGACTGAACAGCACCCCAGTAGTTCACATGGTGTTTCGGGGGAATGATGCTGCAGCTATCCTTACTGTCTTCTCACCAGACTATCAGCGACATGATATCTTTATTTGATTGTAGCACTCTTAGCAACTAACCATTCAAATGGATACTTGTCATGGAATCATACACCAGAATAATCACACGAGGAGATTCCGCAAGAGCATAACGGTAGCTTATATCGCAAATAAATGCAACACACCATCAGCAATTGTAAAGCAGATAGCAAACTTTACTCGTCCAGTCATATTTAGCAAAGCTCGGTTACTAATCCTTTATATCCTTTAGTGCATACTACATATACCCAAATAAAATGCAGTTTAAATCAATGACTTACCTCTATATTATTTGCATGTTCCAACACCTGCTACCAGAAGTTCATCTCCTAGAGATGTTAAACTGCAGACACCATAAGTCAGCAAATTCAGTAGTTGGTATTTCGCATGATTTTTGAGCGATCAATTCCGCAGAAGAATATCGTCTAGGTTTTTATCACCCTTTTCATCCTTTCCAGTGCAGAATGATATTAAGTCAATATTGAAATACAAACTCACAGAACATTACATCTGGCACAAATTAACTAACATTTTCAGAGTAAATTATCTAACATTCTCTCAAAGTAAATTCTACGTCGCTGCAAATGTTAGTATTTTTCTGTGTTCCACAATTGCACATCGGCGTTTTGCAGGTTAAATAAATTGGATTTGAGCTTAACCCAATGGTATAGCCCATTAGGACAACTATGGGCTAAAGAGCCAGACCAAAGCATTTCCCTCCTATTGAAGCCTATATATTAGAAAACTGAAGGAACATTTTTTTTCCATGGAACTGTTGATGCTCTGGAACAGAACAGTTGTTTAGCCTAACAAGCCATATGCCCACATGTCCCTAAAATCACTGCATCCTTAACTTTGGATTTCACAGTGCTACTGAGATAAAATGGTGTTGATTATGGGGCAAACTATTTTACCTTTCAGATTAGCACCAATTTCATGAATTCCATTGAACTTGTTTCAGAAAGGAACTCCTTGAGGTCATCAGTCACCAGGGCACTAAACCGTGCTTTTGGCAGTCTTAGGTAGTATCTTAGTTTCTTACTGTGCTGCCACCTTGAGCAAGCTCGATACATGCTTCCAAGGCCTCGGGTGAGCTAGAAAGATAGGAACATGCTCTAGATGACACAGACAAACTTATGACGCACATCCGTCTTCACCATGCAAGACCAGTTCCGGGCAGTGCCGTTACCCCGTCCTTACTGCAGTCAAGCTCCGGAAATGCTGCCTTGGTGGATCATGAATTGCAGATACAGAAGTTTGGGAAAAAGAGTGGAATTAGGAGAGGAAAAGGGGATAGGCATACAATTCTGGAATTTGGCAAAAAAGTAAGCCATAAATAACAGGAAAATGCCAAAATCTACTGAAGTATGTTATTCTAGTAGCATGGGATGGAATCAATGAGGCAAAATCAGTGGTGAATCCAGAAAATGAAATCATACAAAAGAACCAGCGACAGACTTTTTTTTTCCAAAATCTGAACGAAGTGCTGTCTAGGGTTAGTGTGTTACGTCGGTCAGACTGTACACCGTTGTTTATGTTCATATGCACAATTGATTCAAAAAAGTAGTTGTGTTATATAATTTTGAAAATAAAATAAACTTTCAATGAAATATTTTGAATTGTGGTCTAAACTACAGGCATGAGGCCAGATGACAACCGTTGTCAACACAGAAGCTAATCTAATATATATCCCAAATAACCTAGATATTTTTGTTGTTTACTTAAGGTTAACTATATAAACAATGCCCAGTCTCAGTCAGTAACTAAAAGCATTTTATACTAGTACACTTTAGCTAGATAGGAGCACGGTGTCCGCTCTCCAAATATGGCTTCAGTGGGACATGCATTCTGTGGTTTGCTTGACTTGCATCGTGAGATAGAGGCCGTAGACTTGAGTCAGGTTTATCTTATCACCAAAAATTAACATCCGACGACTAATGTAAGCACATTAACATTATACATGACTCCGCATAACCATTTCAGAGTTACAAAGGCCAGTTGACATGAGAGTATTAGCAGACAAGCTATGACTATCTGACCAACATGAATACTGGATTTTTTTTCAAGTGCCAGATATCAGAAACAACCTTCTCGACTAAAACCATTTCTCATGGCGAGCCAGCGAGAATGCTCAATCTGAATTCTGATTTTGAGTGGATACTTTTCTATAGCATCCGAGATCCTGACTTTACGCAATTTGCTTATGCTAATTGAAAGGATAATCAGTACCTCTTGGTTCATAGGCAATCAGCACAAAAGCAGTGACAACGTTGCAGAACCAAAATACTGCTTACGAGTGTGCATGTGGGCTTAAGGCTTTCTTGTGGCTGTCCACAAAGCTAATCATATTGGTTAGCGGTTACTACACTACAGGGATATATTGTGAAAGAAAGAATGATAGGACCAAAAAATAAACACACATCATCAGAGGAGCATGCAGGGGGGGCATAGCATGTGGAGCTCTAAGCACCCAAAAGAAAACAAACAAATAATTCACCAAAATGGGGTAATTTATTAACAGCGGAGGGAAAACAGCCAACTGAAAAATAAGTATCATATCGCCATGTTCTTGGTAGACTGATGATATAATAGTTCCAGCAAAGCGGAAATTATTGTACTGTGATTGCTTTGCAGAAACTATTGTACTCTTAAATTTTTCAAATTGTCAGGTGAGGTAAAATTGCTGCAGGTTGAAAGGCTACAACATCAAAGGGACACACACCGTGGCCCGGTTGCATTTCAGCCCTGTGATACATGATAAATCGGATAAACATGAATCGTGTAAGAATTCATCTTATCTCTATGCTTGTATCACCTCTCCTCTAACTAACATGCATCAAGTAAGAATATCTAATTAACATGCATCACTTAATCTTAACATGCCATAAAAGTATAAAGTGGGATAAGGGGAAGATAGAAATCCTAACCGAGCTACTCCTGTAACAAACTGGGTAGCTTTTTCTGCTCTACCTGCAGGATATCCATAGCATCCAAGGTCCATATCTGTGTCTAACCATCCATCTCTAATTCTTGGTATACTCCTGCAAAACATGAAGAAACTAAAGTCCCCGAGGTCAATCCAAATAAACCTGAGCATGCTAATTTTATAAAGCAATTCCATAACAAAGTGAGTTAAGGGTTTTGACAAATTTACCACATATTGGGGCCCTGTCCACCTTCAGTAACCGTTACCTCTCACAAACAACCCTTGCAATGGAATAAACGATTTCTTAATTGAGTGGATGATTAATTATTTGAAAAATGATGCTACCAAAGCAAGGAACAAAACGATGGAAGGAAGCATGCAGTCAGAAATTACGAGCCTGCCTACAGGTTATCACAGTCAAAGCCTCTGAACTTGGAAGAAAAGAAAACCACAATTGAAAACCTCTCTATTGTCTGCTGGCTGGATATAGTGCTAGCTGGATTTATTCTAATATCTAATAGGCTAATAGCTAAGCCAGTAACATAGGAGTATGTAAATGAAACTGAAATAAAGCCTAAACAGAGCAGTCATCCATTAATTCTTCTGTAGCACAAAACCATTAATAAAATAATATGTAAGCAGATCAATTAGAAGCAGAGAAAGGAACCCTAAACAGCACATGAAAGCAGATGAAAGAAAGGCAATGTGATCCCCGGAAAAATGAGAGAATATATGGAAAAGGAAAACCGGTAGTAGAACATATGTTGCCAAAATGGAGGTGTAAGGAGCATTTTTATCTTGGTCATACATGTTCATGCTAAAGACGTAAAATACTTCCTACGACTATGGTAGCTATATCTAAAGTAATACTTCGTACGACTATGGTAACTCACGTGTGTATTTGAAATTTTAAATAAAGGAACATCATGTTCCAACTCTTGACCATGATTGTACCTTTAGGATACATGTGCTATTCTAATTCACTAAATCTGAATGAACAAAGCAGGTAGAATAACTGTGGGCGAATAGTGGGCAATCCAAACCACAACTAACATTTTCTGCGAGTAACAATGTCTGAGACTCTGAGTCAAGTTACCTTGCATGCATTTTGCATAAGTGATTTTTACTTCCCATTGGAACACAACCATGAACATGGTACAACTGCTAAACAGATATATAACCTGGAATCGGAAATGACTTTACCTAAACAAACATACATTGTTATTAAACTAAAAGCTGTAATGCAGTAGCTCACTCTCGAGAAAGGATCTTAAGACAAAAGCTGGCAAAAAAAACTGTCTAACTGAAATGTGATATTTCAGATTGCAAATCCACCTGCACCATCTTTTCTTTCACGCCTTTTACTAATCCATTTGCTACACAATATGCAGAACACACTAAAACAGAAATATTAAGGAGAAACCGGCATCAACAAAAATATGAGACACATCCCCTTCTTCTTAAAGTTGATAACTACAAATGATAAATTTAAAGTACCACATCACAAAATAAACAACTAATCAAAACCATACAATGACTGAACACAACAGCAGAAATTTATCTGTAAACTCTGATGCCAACAATAATAATCGATAGAAATATGACCCCAACCATGGTAGATGATAAGGTGCAGAATAGGTGGAGTTTCGTCAGCAAGAGGTGGTATCCCAGGTAGTACCATAGATGCATACAACCTAAAAGGCAAAAAGGAACGGCACATACACGAGCATGTACATGAAAGAGCAACGCTTCAATGCGAATCTGCATATTCAATTCATACAACGCTTCAATGAAAGAACAACAAGCCAGCCAAAAGAGGGGCCACTAGAGTTGAAACCCATAAGATCTCGAAACTAACTCATAGTGCCCCTCCAATGTGCTGACAGAATTATCGTCTAGAATTTAGCAAGCCAGCCAAGGCAACTGTGTGTTTATATGTTCTTCATGACAAAAGGGGGCCACTATTCTCCAAAAAAGGGAGGGCCACTGAAAATCCAAAAGGCAAGTGAATATATGTCCTTAGCGAAAAGAGGGTCATCCTAATTATCTCTACTCTCATAATTAATCATTGACAGACAGCAACAGTATATGACCATGCATTGCAGCAGTCATAATCATATAGTTCATATTAGTGTTCTAATACCAAGCACAAAAACTGAACAAACATTACCATTGTCTGAAGCCATCATTTCATCATCTCATTTTGAAGAGTAAATTGTGAATTTCACAACAAAGCGTCATTCTCCAACCCAGCCTGGATTGCACAAGGAAATTAAGGAGACAGAGGGTGGGAGGGAGAGATATCACCAGTGCAATGTCCATATCAACCCTCGGATACAAATACCACCGACACTGAGCATCAAATCGAGACGACGTGTTGTTTTTGTGTTGTTGTGGCCTTATCGTCAATTAACTATGTAGATTAGATGCACCAAACATTTTTATATCTATAAAGTAGATGGAATTGAATTGTTTCTTTGTGTGGTTTCCAATTTTTTTCCTGATCAAAGTATATAACTGATTCTAATTTTTCCTTCAGAAAGATACATTTTAAACTTTGCTACCTTGTCAAATGTACATCATCTTTAGGCAATACCTTTTCTTTACCATATCTGTAGGTTGCCACAAGTAAATAGACATCTGGAACGTCTGTACATTTAAAAAGCGGTGAATTTACACAGATATGAGAATACAAGAGAACATAATGACATTGATGTGTGGCAAGTTGGTTCATACAAGTTTTATCTTTTCTTTTCAGAATCAACCTATAGGAAGATCGACTCAATTGATTTGCCATGGAAACAAAATAACTCTAAGCAAAGGATAAATTTACAAGAATATATGGGTCCTTAAAATTGCAATCAGAGCTAGAAATAATTGTGATGCACATTGAGCAGTCTTTCAGTTGAACAAGAGATTAGTACATTAGAGAAGGAAACAAGCCATCAGTAATATACCCGAAAACCTAAGATATTATATAAATAACTCAGTTGAAGGGACCAGGGTACAACAAGAATGATTTTACTTAACGATCACCAGCTACTTCACGATCCAGCTAAACAGAATAAGCTCCATCATCTAGTGTGTTTTATACCTGTTATAGAAGTTGATTATACATTCAGTTGTCCTGCACAATCATGCAATTCAAAATCACATGGGCACCAACATCAGAATAACAGTCATGATGCAGGTTCTAGTTTCAGTCATAATTCAAAAGCACAGCGACACTTACATTAGAAGAGCAGCTATAATTTAAAAGGCTGTGAACTTATACAGATATGAGAATACAAGAGAACATACTGACATTTATGTGTGGCAAGTTGATTCATACAAGTTTTTTTTCTTTTCAGAATCAACATATAGGAAGATCATCTCAACTAATTTTCCATGGAAACAAAATACCTCGTCATAATAGCTAAGGATAAATTTACAAGGACATACGGATCCTTGAAATTGCAAGTACAGAGCCAGAAATAATTGATGCACATTGAGCCATCTTTCAACTGAACAAGAGATTAGTACATTAGAGAAGGAAAGCAAGCTACCAGTAATATACGCGAAAATCTAAAATATACTATATTAATAACTCAGCTGAAGCCACCAGGGTACAACATGAATGATTTTACTTAATGATCACAGGATACTTCACAATCCAGCTAAACAAAATAAGCTCCATCCTCTAATGGGTTTTATACCTGTTACAGAAGTTGATTATACATTCTGTTGTCCTGTGCAATCATGCAATTCAAAATCACATGGGCACCAACATCAGAATAACAGTCATGATGCAGGTTCTAGTTTCAGTCATAATTCAAAAGCACAGCGACACTGACATTAGAAGAGCAGCTATGATGCAGGCTCTAGTTTTATTTTGCAGCCTGCATTCTTCCTGATGTCTTGGACTGTGGTTCTCCAGTTTATCCCTCTGCAGAATCATCCATGTTCTCCGTATCCTCGTCATCGCTATCCTCGTCCTGTGAGGCAGCACCGGCTTCTATGTCACCCCTCTCCTCTTCCTCATCCTCTTCCTCATCCTCTTCATCATCGTAGTCATCTTCACCATTATCCCCATCTGCACCATAGTCATCACCTATCATTGGCTCGCCACGCGCTGTCTTCCTTTCCTTCCCCTTGGCTTTCCCGGCCTCCTCCTTCCCCATATGCATCAAATGCAGGTACTGATACCTTATCCCCATCATCGGGTGCTTGATGACCAACATATGCCTCCTGTAGGGTTCGCGTAGCACCACGGTTTGTGTCCTCAGCTTATGCGACAAAAAGAAAATCCCTGGGTGCTTCGCAAGCACCTTCCTGAACCCCGGTGGTAGCCTTAGAGCCTCCCCAAGCTTGACCAGAACCTCCTTCTCCATCTTTTTCCCCACCGTGAGGCTGAGCGCCTCATGGAGCACAGCCACGGTCCTCTTCTCTGTGAGGTCGCTCCTCGGAGCCAAGTGAGTCCCGTCTTCGTAGGGAGAGATGTAGGGAAGCTTCTGCCAGTCGTCCAGCCACTTGCGGACGTTCTTGTGGAGCTCGAAGCCACGGGGGAAGGAGAGCTGGAACGCAATCGGGTCGCCGACCTTGTACCCGCCGGTCCGCTGGGCGTAGGACTGCACGTCGGAGACGGCGAGGTCCTTGCGGTAGCATACGAACTCGAGGAGGCGGCCGTCGGCGGAGAGCGCGAAGTAGTCCGGGTAGTGCGGGAGGAGCGAGCGGGGGAAGTCGGAGGGGAGGCCGAGGTCGAGGCGGATGCGCGCGACGAGGTGCAGCGGGAGGGACCGGGAGGGGGCCAGCATGAGGAGGCGCAGCAGGCGGTCGGCGGCGTCGGCGCGGGTGGCGTCGACGGCCTGCGCCTCGTCGAGGTGGAGCGCGCTGAGGCGGTGCGTGGGGGAGACGGTGACCGGGTGGTCCGAGAGCGCGAAGGCGGAGCCGTAGAGGCGGAGGAAGCGGAGCGGGCGGAACGGGAAGGGGATGGAGGAGGGTATGGAGTGGAGCGGCACGGCGTGCGGCGGCGGCGCGGCCGTGAGGAGGAAGTCCTTGGTGAGGAGGAAGGGCACCAGGTGGCGCTCCCGCTCCACGACGTGGTCGAGCGCGCGGTCCCTGCCCCACGGCACCCGGGCCTCCAAGAGGCCCCTCACCGGCACGTACAGCGCCGCCACCGGCCGCCTCGGCAGGAGTGGCATTTTTTCTCGCCGGCGGTTTTGGGAGGGTTTGGGGAATGCGGCGGCGTACCAGGGAGTGGAGCTGCTGCCTAAACAGAGAGGGTTCTCGTCTTCTCGAGCTAGCGCGAGCCGGGCTGGCATCTTGGGCTCCGGTGGGCCGATTGTGGGAAGCACGGCAGAGTGTGACTTGACCAGGAAAAAAAAGCACGGCAGAATGTACTCTTCCATCCAAATCCAATTTGCATCGATACAGCAAATCCAAATTCGAGCAGTAGATAAATAGTTACAAACTTTGTGTGTACGATATTAGAAAAACTTCAAAATAACTGACACAGTTTTTATTTTTCCTGATCAGAAAAATATATGAAGAGGAAAGAAGGTAGAAACATTTTTAGGATTTATGGTTAAAGAAGAAAAAGAAGAAAACAAGGGTTCTTGAATTTCAAGTATTCAGTTTCACCAATAAGATACGGAGAGTTGCTTAAAATTTTTAATCATACAAAAATGTTTTTCATCGGAAAGAGGTCTGCGAATAGTTCTGGAAAAACGTCGACATTTGATGGCTTATTTGGCGAGAAAAAATAGAGTATGTTATAAGAAATTAATATTAGTTGAATATTTGGGAGCACTAATTTGATGCGCCTTTTTTGAGAAATTCATGATATACATTTTTCATGGAATAGTGAATTAAGGAAGAAATGATATGAGTCTACCACTTACAAGAATGTATCTCACCCATCAACACTGAGGAGAGGGTTCTCGAGCGCACGCCAACGCTAGCGCGAGCTGGGCTGGCAACTTGGGCTCACGCGGGCAGATTGTGGAAAGCATGCAGAATGTGACTTGACCAGAAAAAACAGAAAAAAGCTTTGCCCGCATGGAGGCCGCCGTCTGGTTCCGACTTTTGAGCAGGACTCAGAGGAAGCAAACGGTGTGCCGACTCAGGCGTGAGGATGGCGCTACGACTATCTCTATCCCTATTCCCTACTATTTCTCCTATCTAAAAGAAGAATTTGGTTCTTCTCGTACGTCTTCTGATTTCGTCCAACCTTCGTCCCGCACCCCGCATCATCCTCGCGTCGATCCCTTCCCGTAATGACCGGCGTAATCTGTCCACCCAGACGTCGTGGGCATGCGTTTTGTTAGAACAGATCAACATCTGTAGATGAAATGACCACTCCTGGAGCTCTAGCCCTTGATTGAATTGAACAGGTGAGGTTACGCTGGAAATTATGCGGTAGAGAATTACTCTCTGATATGAATTATGTGTTATGCTCCATTTGATCTTTCCTTCAAATTCAGGCTGAGAGAAGGTCATTTGCTTCTCGTGGTCAGGGCATGGTACATGTAGTACCAAGGAATGCTGATTGCTCTTTCCGTTTATAACTGGTACCTTGAATTCATTTTGTCAAAGAGTGATTTGAGACTTTACCTTGTAGCCTGTTGCAGTATTGTCAGATTTGAGGCTTTACCTTGTAGCTTGTCTTGTGTTTTAGTTGTCAGATTGACGTTGTTTGTAGTATGGTCGTGAGGACGTTCGTGTCGGGTAATTTCAGTGTTGCACCCACAAGGCGACGGAGAGGAGCTCACCTTCTGGTGGCTAGACGAGTCGTGACAGCGTCGACGCCGGTGGGTGACGGCCTAAGAGGCATAAATGACGGTGTTCGCGTCCACCCAGCGTGTCACATTCTCTGCAGAGCCTTGAAGAAGTAAGAAGTAAGAACTGATCTTTTTCGGTGGTTCATTTGTTGACAATGATTTATTCAATTCGTCTATAATACAGACTTACCATTCTTGTATACATTCTCATTCATCACATTGATAGGAGAAGAAAGATTATTTATTAGCTATATGTAATTATTTATTCTTTTGGCTGAGATGAGTCCCTGTAGGAATCGGCTGTAATGTAGAATAAGTAGGGTCATTTCACTCTTTGTTCAGAGCCCAAAATGAACTGGAGTCATAAGACTATTTGATTTCATCTATCCTTCATGTTGTATAATCTTTGAATCATCTGGAATGTGTGTACTGGATGGGACGTTTGTTCCTTTCTAGATCCCACATTTTCTGAATCTGTTCAGCTATGAACTAGAACATACATAGTGTGTACATGCAACTCATGGCTATTGATGTTATAAACATTGCAGGTTTCGGTGAGAAGCTGTCAGAGGATGAGTAGAGGGAGATAGGGGGGAGATGAGGAAGATCTGACCTCTCCTGGGCTTTCCGCCGCAGGATCTGGCATCCCTCTGCCACTCTGGACGCCGAGCAAGGTGACAGCAAGGAGGGGCGAGGCGTCTCACCGATGTCATAGGTACATCAGAGTCTCTTCTCCCAGGAGGCAATCGTGATGGAGCTCGTTGTCCTCGATCTTAGGCAAGCACCGACCACAACCGTTGTTGCTTTTAGAAGAAGAATTGCAGTGTATATATGTGCATTATTTTCTATGGTTCAGTCATCATAGCTGCCAATGTACAGATATGAAATTGTTTTTATGCTTTAAGCTGCAAGGTCACCGGTCTGTTTGAATTAGTCTTTTGATGCCAAATAGAAGCCCCTATGTACTGATAGGAAATTTGGTTGTGAAACCACAAACTTAGCTTCTATGCATGCGTGCATTCGACTTTCCTTTGAAGTTACAATATCATGGGACATTGATCTTGCGCTGGCCAACATGGTAGAACATGCCAAGAGCTCGTGGTAGGGCCTGTTCTTCTTGGAGACTGATCTTGGGTTCTTGGAACATTTGAAAAAATCGCAACAGAAAGCTATTTGATGGAGTCAGGCCAGAGCTTGCGACATGGAGAAGTGGGTTAGCACAAGACCTGGACATACTTGAGTGTCGATTGAAGGAAAAAAAAAAAGGAATCCCTCAAACAGTTGATAACTAGCTAGACACTCTATGTCATTCTCCCCGCCCCCGCCTTGTTCTGGCCTCTCATGTTTTTTGTTTTGGGAGTGCTAGGGGCCTTCTCACCTGTATGTAATCCTTTTTGAGCTCGGGCTGAAAGGCCTCTTAATAAAATATCAGTACGAGACTCTCCTGCTGTAATTCCTCAAAATAAAATATACATGAAGTTTGATGTCAGTTCTGTTGTAAGTACGTGTTCTAAATTTTTGTCTACATTTCAATTTGTGTTGTAATATATACCCATGTGTTTTTGTAGTTTTGCAGAGCCCTAATGGTTGGACGGTGGTTTCCTTTTTTGTACCGATGAGACCCTACAATGTATTTGGAACATTTGAAGACACTTGTCCTATAATTGATCCTCTTGGATGATTGGAATATGTTAGTATGTTGCACGAGAGAATGAAAAAGGTGGAAATGGAAGGCGTCTCCACGAGCTAATGCTACACGACATGGGTAACTCTACTTGTATCTGCAGATTGAAGTATCAAAGAGAGTAAATTGTAAACAAGATCTATGCAATTGTGTTCATTGGGAATACATATTAATCAAGGTACCGTCTTCTTTGTGTGTTTGGTGTTAAGATCCATCAATTTAAGATATTTTGGTGCCTATTTGACCATGATATGACCACATAGTGATTGCCAACTAAAATTTGTGTGGTGGTTTCTAACTGATATTGGATATCAATAAGCGAGGTTGCATATCAATACACGAGGTTAGACAATATAGGTAAAACACAAATTTTATTTGATAAGAAAACGTTTTGACGGTTAAGTTTTTATTTTTATTCTTTTTCTTCATTCATTGTGTTTTAGAAGATAGTAAGAAGGCAAAATCTGTTGGGGAAACAACACAAACATGCCCAACAAGAAAAAAAATACGGTAGCGATACGACTCCACAAGGAGTACAACTCAACAACTAGACAACACACAAAGTAGGCGTGCCGCCATCAGGAGGTTCTTGATAATGCCGTCCAACTGCTCCTTGTCCCGCTGTCTACAGAGCGGGTGCCACTGCTGCAAGAATGTCAAGAATTCAAACACAAGAGTCAGAGGCACGTCTCAGAAAGACACGCTCGATAACCCTCTTATTACGTATAGTCCCTAGCGGCCAGGCCATCACGACAAACACTAACTACAAGAGGCACCTCCTCTTACCAGTACGGTAACTCCCCAAGATCTCGGGCCTTCCACTCAGGCCCTCTAAATAGGGCCCGATACGCGGATCCTACGGTGTAGCAACCCGAAGGAGAAAGAGACCACAAAACATTGTCTGAAGAATCCAAAAGTGACTGCGAGAGACTAGCGAGAAGCATCTCCCAAGAAAATGGCTTCCACCGGTCCAAACGTACGACGGAACCCAATATCCCAACTCCCATGATAGCAAAGAGTCCATCCAGAATAGGATTCCTCTTCCACGCCTACGGAAAAGGAGGCCCCCAGCCAAATCTCATGTTTGACGGACTGAAGGGATCTCCAAAACTGAGACCACTCCTTCCGCTCGCAGGCCATGAGAGGGCGTCCTCGTAAGTATTTGGCTTTCACAAGCTGAAGCCATAAGCTCCCATCATCCCTAAAGATCCGCCATATCCATATATATGCCGCCGTTGCAACGCACGGGCAATTAACTAGTCTTAAAAAAAATGGTTCCACATCCTGCCTCCCTTTCATCCAACTCTCACTTCATAAAAATCCCGAATAAAACCTGGTCATTAATGCTGCATGCAACAAACTGATCCTAATTTCTCGCCTTCCGTCTAACTGCTCTCTCAGCTTACATACCAAACTGGCTCCTAATTTCTCTCCTTCCCTCTTAACTGCCTATCTTACACTGTAACAGCCCGAAGTTCGGAAACCTAAAACCTGTGTGAAATTTTCGCTTTTGTGTTAATTGCATCATGGCATCCATACTTAGACATGTCTCTTTTGAGTAACACAAATTTGGTATCGAAATGATATGAAGTTGTTAAAAACCGAATGCCCAATTTGCTCTAACAAACTTCAACACAATGAAGATACACAAAGTTGCAAAACAAAAATACTTGGACATCCATACCTGTCAAGGGAGTTCCAGGAGTTCACAATATTATTTTTGCACTTGCATCAAATTGTTAAATAGCAACATTTGGAAAATTAGCAAAATTTGCCTAAATAGAACACTACGAACAGATGTTGTCAAAAACATTTTATTTGGAGGCACCAAATTTTTGTGGAGCTTCCATATGGGATAACAAAGCTACACCAATTATTTCATAATTTTTTTTACAAATGGTTTAGTGCCGGGTTAAAATACCTAAACCTGCTGGAATGAAAAGAAAAGGAAGAGAGGACTAATCCGTGATAGAAAAACTGCTCCAGGGGCCTCTTTGCAAATTCTGTTTCTTCCTCCTCCTTCCTGTAGCGACCGGGAGCTTCGCTCCCGCCGCACCTGCTCCACGCCGCGCCGGCCCCCCCTCCTCTTCTGCCCTCCACTGCAAGAAGAAGAGCACGCCCGCGAGCCCACCTGCCCTACGCACCCCATCCCCGAAACTTTCCCCTGCTCCCGAGCTCCACCTCTTCTCTCCTCCACGGGCCGCCATGGCCGTCGCCCCACCGAGCTCGTAGCCGCCGATTGAAGAGCCCCCGAGCCAAGACAGGACCACCAGAAGCCTCGCCGCGCCGTGCTGCTCCTCTCCACCAACGGAATCGTGCCGAAACGCAGCTAATCGACGCCGCCGTCCTCAACCCCGCCGCTGCCGCCCGAGCTCCGCTGCGAGCGGATCCTTCGCCGTCGAACTTCCTCCGGCCACTCCGACCTCCCCAACGTGCGTGGTGAGCTTCTGGCCTCACTGGCCCTCTCCTTCTCCCGCACTGGCTCACGCTCCACCTCGCCGGAGCGCGCGTTCCCCGCCGCCGAACGCTGCCGATGTCGTAGCTCATCGCGACGCGTTGACGAAACCGGTGCCAAACCCGGTTTATTCCGGTTTCCATACCGGAATATCCCAAACGCTACTGGACACGACGTCGTTAGCCCGGTCTATACCCGGATTCAAACCGGAAATGTTTCCGGATGAATTTTCCATCCGGTATAAAACCCATAGAATTCCGGGCTGGCATCCGGAATTCCATACTGATTTTGAAAATTCAATTTCCTTTTCACCCTTGTATCCCTAATCGATGTATATTACTTATTGTTGTTACTAATTCATCAAAAGATCATATCCAAAAGGAAAGTGTAGAAAAATAATAATTTTCCTCGGTGTATCCGAAAAATGCGTGTGACACACCAAAATACCCCGGAAATTGTGATTAAAACTTTAGAATAAATATCACGCATAGTTGATCACATTTAAAATATGGTGCTTCTAGTGATATTAAAATCATACGTTTAAAAAAAAAGAGGAACTTATAAAATTAATAACTTTTTAACGGGACCTCTGAAAAATGTGTTCCTTATACCAAAATGATCATAAAAACATAAGTGATCCAAAATCTTCATCATCATGCATAATTGTTCACAATTACAATAATGTGCTCTAGTAGTAATAATAATCGCTAAGTTTACATATGGGGTTTATTCCAAATAATGCAATAAATATAACGGGGACCCCATTTAACTTGTTGATCATGTTTAAAGCTTCTAGGGTGCATTTAAAATGTCATATCATCATTTTTGTATGCATTGCACAATTGCCATGTGTTGATTGTTGTTTCCTTTCCGGTGTTGTTGGTGTTTCGGTAGATCGAGGAGTTGAGGTGCAACCACAATACCCCGACGATCCGTACTATCAGCACGTTGAGCAAGGCAAGCGTAATCCCCCCTCTGAGCATATCTTATCCTATGTTTCCGCAAATATTTTCTCCACTATAATATTGCATGCGGTTCTAAATGTCAACTTTTGTCGGATTAGAGTATCCTATAGTTGCATTAATTTTCCGATGCCAATACCTGTTTTCCCTCCTATTATCCATAGAATTGTTTTGTGGCCTGAGATACTTACTATGCTATGTTGATGCTTAGCCATGCTTAGTTAATTGCATAGCTATACGATGGATGGTTTGTGTTGGAAACAGGTGATGAGATAAATGGTTGATGGTGGAGGAAATTGTGGTGACAGGTAATAAAATGCTTAAAGGTGGGGATGAGAGGCCACTGTGGTTGTGGTGCTTTGTCTCGTTCCCGTCGCCTAGGTGCGAGTTCTGTACCTCTTGAACCAAGACTGAGCATGCAACCATGCGTGAGGCCTATGCATTCGCAGTGCAGGAACCCTCATAGACTAAATAACTCGAGCGGGGCTAGCCAGGGTCCTCTAGTTCGGGCTTCCATTTGCGCGTGCGTGATGATGGTGGTATGAACTGGGATGAGGATGGTGGTGTTAGGAAAATAAGTGGCCGTGGGGCGGGGTGTTGTGATCCTGGCAGTCCTGCCGCCACTGATGATCCTGGGAAGTCCTTAACGAGGGAGAAGTCGACACCGCTCCCACCCAGCCGGCTTTCCAAGGAAGAGAGCTAATTGTACAGGTAATGGGCCGGACGGTACGCGTGGCGAAGGAGCTGGGCCCCTCGGGACTCCGGGGACTTCCACTTTGTACACCCCTGCAGGGATAAATCTTTTCGAAAAGCCGTGTCCGCGGTTATGGATGACTTGGGAATGGACGATGATCATAGAATAACTTTAACGGAATGATTAAAAACTGGGTACTAAGGTACTACTAATAACCAAGGTTGTCTTCCTCGAGGGTGATTTGGGGAGGTGCCTAGTAGATAGGTGATGAGAATGGTGATGGTTATGATGGAAATGGTTACCAGAAAAGAGTTACTTCTTACCCCTTTTCAAAATAATCTGATTAGTCGATGCCATGGAGTTATGTCTTTTTAAAATAAAATCAGCATTATGCAAAACAGCCATAAAACCTTTGAAAGCCAATCATGGAGCATATATTAGCTCTTAATCTTGCGAGTTCGTCGAACTCAACGTCGTTTGCTTATGTTCAGGAGAGGACTTCACCGACCTCGAAGGTGGGTTCTTTGTGGACGTCGACGAGTAGTCTGGGGTTCCCAGGTGGCAGCTTGGGACATCCCGGAACAGCTGGCGCTGGATGTTTATTTGCAGGCCTCTTAGGCCATAATTTGGTTCTTGTTGTTTAGAACAACACACTTCGCTTCCGCATGTTGTAATGTTGGGTCTGTGACCTCTGGTTGTAATTTGCTATCTTTCTCTATTATAAGAGTTGAACTATATGATTTTGTGTCGTAGAGTCTGTGATGTGCCAGTTGTTCCACAAGTCTTGATCTCTCTATTATGCTTTGATAGTGTGCCTGCTGGTATCGGATAACCGGAGACACATTATCACTGTATAGCAGTCAGGTCGGGGCGCCACAAGTTGGTATCAGAGCAGTACTGCCTGTAGGAAATCCTTCTACTGGTCGATGTTGAGTCTAGTGTTTGTGAAAATATTTTTAACCTAAAAATGAGTTGTGAAAACCATCTTAGGATTCTTTTCACTCCTTATCTGGTTACCCTCTTATCTCGGAGCAATCTTACCTCGATTTGACTTAAAGGTTTTACTTCTCATCTGTTACTTCAAAATTAGGAGTAAAACGGGGTTGGGTTCGATCTTTGGTGTTATGTGTCCAGTTGCTTCCGCCGCGCTACAATCCGAAGCTTCATGTGCCGAGAAACCATCTGGAGTACGACGAAAATCCCCATCAACTCAGTTGGTTAAGAACCCTTGTATTCCTATCCAGTGTAATCTCTTAATCCGTTCTCTTGGGTTTTAACCCAAGGGCTTGAACATAAGGTCCCGGATTGTGCCAACTAGAGTGTGTTAAGTGTGTTTCTTAACTCTCGCTAGTAGCACATGATGCTGATCATTAACCCAAGTCCTTTATGTGGTCTGTGTGGTAAATGGTTGAACCTTAATTTCCCACACCTCGGATGGGTATGTAACTTTAACTCTGCCATAGCTGGAGATTCTGTCTTGGAATCATCTGGGTTATGACCAGAATTCGCTTAGCAAGTCTCCCATCTACGTTTGTGACTCTGCTGCATCTCTCCTTTTTGGGCATGGTTATCACAATTGAGTAATAACCGGTGCATCTTCAACATCTTAGGATTTCTCCTGAGCATGTTTCTTACTCTAATCTGCCTTCCGACCTTTGTCTGTCTTTTGACAGTAAAGTTTCATCATGCATTGGGTGTTCCGATGCAAGTTACTCTTGTGGTCCGTCAAGATTTTCCCCTTCGTCTTGTTTGGAGAAACAACTCTAGTACCTTGTCCACTTCTCGGGCTAGGTCAAAGTTTAGTATTCCACAGAATAAGAGGTTTATTAGTCTCTGTTTCTGCTCCACCTTAGAGTGTCACACTCTTTGATATCGGGGTATTGTGCGAAGTATCATGATCCTCTTGATGAAGTGATGCTCTTACACCTTGTTACTCTCCGATCTCCGAGTGACTTGTTACTCAGGAATGATAATTCGTGAGCAATGATGTGGCTATCGGATATTCTCAGCAGTTCTTACTGCGTTGCAATCCAAAGACCTTCTTTATCCTCCTTAGCATGATTGGTTATCCGATCAATAATCTGAGTTTGACTGTGTTGCCAAGTTCGTTCTCTCCGGTGCCTTCCCTCGGTCAAAGAGCTAGGTTCATGCCGAAGCTCCCAAAACCATCTCCTTGTGCACTGAACGGCATGATCCTCTCTCGAACTCAAGATCCACTGCCATGTCGTGATATCCTGTAGATGGATCGTGATATCCTATTTTTCCTTCCAGAAGTATCGCCAGGTTGTCGCCTGTCCAAGCTCAATATCACGGACAACTCTTTTCTCCAAGAAAAATTGAGCTTATGAGTAAGCTGGTTCTCTGAACAACTCCCTTCTCCAAGAAAATCGTGCTGGATGTCCTGAATTATTCGGTTGAGCTTAAACAACTTGGAGAGTTAAAAGACCAAAAGCTCTATCTGATATAGTTCATTTCTCAATGGATGTCTAGCTTCCTGTGCCGAAGCAAGGTGGTATCTCCTCTGTGGATATGCTATCCTACAAATCTTTGGTTTGAATTGGGCTATCGTCAAAGCAAACTCAGACCAAGCTACTTGAATGTGTTGGCCTGACTAATCCTTATGCCGTTCATGTGTTAACTTCAGAACGCATACCTCGTGAGGTCGACCGTCTTGGAGTATCTAGGTAAGTTTGTCGTTGAGCCCATCCACTACATTCTTTTTCCTCCCTGTTTGATTGGAAAGCTTGTTAGAACTAACCTTGTGTCGTCACAAGACAAGGTTCTGGGAGTTAGAAGTGAATTTCCCTGGTTCACGTGCAATTGCTGAAAGATGTCGCCGTGGATCTGGGTGAAGTGTCTGGTTCCCTCGGAATCATTTCAACTCGATCATGCATGTGTGGAATATTCTCGAAATGGTATGTCACCTCCTTTCCTTGAGAATTTCATCTATGCATCCAAGCCACTGCTTGAATTGTTCCAGAAAGAGAGGAAGTCTGAGAACTTCTTCGTCTTCTATGGTGCTTCCCATCAAGAACTCAATCGTGTCTCGCTACAAGATATTCAATTGGGGCAGCTATCTCTTGACAAGTTGCTAACCCGTGGTTCCGCAATCTCGTTCCTCCTTTGGAGTTTGACATTGTAGTCCAAATCTTGGGGTCCTAGCAATTGTAATCCGTGGATATGCTTTGCAAAGATTCCCTATCCCTGCCTGTCGAGTCTGAAGTATCTCTACACCTGACCAGATCTAAACCTCAAACAGAAACGATAGTTGGTGATCCTCAAGAAGCTTGTTCCCGATGTCTGGAGAAATCAAGAAGTGTTCCTGATACTAACGTTTGCGGAGATTCTGAAGTTTTCTATATCCATCTTCTGACCCTCCTTCTGTGATCCGAAATACTCCTCCGTGAGGAAAGTTCTACTCAAGCCGACTAGTACAAGTTATCTCCCCCTCTGTCGAAATCTTGTTTAACGTCCTATTCAGAAATTTTAGGCCTTGTGCAAAGTTCATATTCTGAATCTTTGGGAAACAGGGATCAATCTCCCGTCACACGCATGTGTCTCCTAACTATCAAATCCAAGGATGCTCGAGGTCTCATCCTAAGTTCTATTAGGAGTTACTCGGTCGTTGTATCCTTACCAAGACCCATCCTTCCGGAGATGTTTCCTTTCTTTCCTATGGTGTACTTTGTTAGTGACCTCGAAGCAAAGCCGATGAAGATTCTCATGATGCCTTGATCAACCTCTTCAAGGAAGAAGCCGAGAAGACCGTTGAAGACCGTTGTAACCCTTTTCCCTCCTTCCTACTCTAAGAATCTCGGGACGAGATTCCTATAAGGAGGGTAGAGTTGTAACAGCCCGAAGTTCGGAAACCTAAAACCTGTGTGAAATTTTCGCTTTTGTGTTAATTGCATCATGGCATCCATACTTAGACATGTCTCTTTTGAGTAACACAACTTTGGTATCGAAATGATATGAAGTTGTTAAAAACCAAATGCCCAATTTGCTCTAACAAACTTCAACACAATGAAGACACACAAAGTTGCAAAACAAAAATACTTGGACATCCATACCTGTCAAGGGAGTTCCAGGAGTTCACAATATTATTTTTGCACTTGCATCAAATTGTTAAATAGCAACATTTGGAAAATTAGCAAAATTTGCCTAAATAGAACACTATGAACAGATGTTGTCAAAAACATTTTATTTGGAGGCACCAAATTTTTGTGGAGCTTCCATATGGGATAACAAAGCTGCACCAATTATTTCATAATTTTTTTACAAATGGTTTAGTGCCGGGTTAAAATACCTAAACCTGCTGGAATGAAAAGAAAAGGAAGAGAGGACTAATCCGTGATAGAAAAACTGCTCCAGGGGCCTCTTTGCAAATTCTGTTTCTTCCTCCTCCCTCCTGTAGCGACCGGGAGCTTCGCTCCCGCCGCACCTGCTCCACGCCGCGCCGGCCCCCCCTCCTCTTCTGCCCTCCACTACAAGAAGAAGAGCACGCCCGCGAGCCCACCTGCCCTACGTACCCCATCCCCGAAACTTTCCCCTGCTCCCGAGCTCCACCTCTTCTCTCCTCCACGGGCCACCATGGCCGTCGCCCCCACCGAGCTCGTAGCCGCCGATTGAAGAGCCCCCGAGCCAAGACAGGACGACCAGAAGCCTCGCCGCGCCGTGCTGCTCCTCTCCACCAACGGAATCGTGCCGAAACGCAGCTAATCGACGCCGCCGTCCTCAACCCCGCCGCTGCCGCCCGAGCTCCGCTGCGAGCGGATCCTTCGCCGTCGAACTTCCTCCGGCCACTCCGACCTCCCCAACGTGCGTGGTGAGCTTCTGGCCTCACTGGCCCTCTCCCCTCTCCTTCTCCCGCACTGGCTCACGCTCCACCTCGCCGGAGCGCGCGTTCCCCGCCGCCGAACGCTGCCGATGTCGTAGCTCATCGCGACGCGTTGACGAAACCGGTGCCAAACCCGGTTTATTCCGGTTTCCATACCGGAATATCCCAAACGCTACTGGACACGACGTCGTTAGCCCGGTCTATACCCGGATTCAAACCGGAAATGTTTCCGGATGAATTTTCCATCCGGTATAAAACCCAGAGAATTCCGGGCTGGCATCCGGAATTCCATACTGATTTTGAAAATTCAATTTCCTTTTCACCCTTGTATCCCTAATCGATGTATATTACTTATTGTTGTTACTAATTCATCAAAAGATCATATCCAAAAAGAAAGTGTAGAAAAATAATAATTTTCCTCGGTGTATCCGAAAAATGCGTGTGACACACCAAAATACCCCGGAAATTGTGATTAAAACTTTAGAATAAATATCACGCATAGTTGATCACATTTAAAATATGGTGCTTCTAGTGATATTAAAATCATACGTTTAAAAAAAAGAGGTACTTATAAAATTAATAACTTTTTAACGGGACCTCTGAAAAATGTGTTCCTTATACCAAAATGATCATAAAAACATAAGTGATCCAAAATCTTCATCATCATGCATAATTGTTCACAATTACAATAATGTGCTCTAGTAGTAATAATAATCGCTAAGTTTACATATGGGGTTTATTCCAAATAATGCAATAAATATAACGGGGACCCCATTTAACTTGTTGATCATGTTTAAAGCTTCTAGGGTGCATTTAAAATGTCATATCATCATTTTTGTATGCATTGCACAATTGCCATGTGTTGATTGTTGTTTCCTTTCCGGTGTTGTTGGTGTTTCGGTAGATCGAGGAGTTGAGGTGCAACCACAATACCCCGACGATCCGTACTATCAGCACGTTGAGCAAGGCAAGCGTAATCCCCCCTCTGAGCATATCTTATCCTATGTTTCCGCAAATATTTTCTCCACTATAATATTGCATGCGGTTCTAAATGTCAACTTTTGTCGGATTAGAGTATCCTATAGTTGCATTAATTTTCTGATGCCAATACCTGTTTTCCCTCCTATTATCCATAGAATTGTTTTGTGGCCTGAGATACTTACTATGCTATGTTGATGCTTAGCCATGCTTAGTTAATTGCATAGCTATACGATGGATGGTTTGTGTTGGAAACAGGTGATGAGATAAATGGTTGATGGTGGAGGAAATTGTGGTGACAGGTAATAAAATGCTTAAAGGTGGGGATGAGAGGCCACTGTGGTTGTGGTGCTTTGTCTCGTTCCCGTCGCCTAGGTGCGAGTTCTGTACCTCTTGAACCAAGACTGAGCGTGCAACCATGCGTGAGGCCTATGCATTCGCAGTGCAGGAACCCTCATAGACTAAATAACTCGAGCGGGGCTAGCCAGGGTCCTCTAGTTCGGGCTTCCATTTGCGCGTGCGTGATGATGGTGGTATGAACTGGGATGAGGATGGTGGTGTTAGGAAAATAAGTGGCCGTGGGGCGGGGTGTTGTGATCCTGGCAGTCCTGCCGCCACTAATGATCCTGGGAAGTCCTTAACGAGGGAGAAGTCGACACCGCTCCCACCCAGCCGGCTTTCCAAGGAAGAGAGTTAATTGTACAGGTAATGGGCCGGACGGTACGCGTGGCGAAGGAGCTGGGGCCCTTGGGACTCCGGGGACTTCCACTTTGTACACCCCTGCAGGGATAAATCTTTTCGAAAAGCCGTGTCCGCGGTTATGGATGACTTGGGAATGGACGATGATCATAGAATAACTTTAACGGAATGATTAAAAACTGGGTACTAAAGGTACTACTAATAACCAAGGTTGTCTTCCTCGAGGGTGATTCGGGGAGGTGCCTAGTAGATAGGTGATGAGAATGGTGATGGTTGTGATGGAAATGGTTACCAGAAAAGAGTTACTTCTTACCCCTTTTCAAAATAATCTGATTAGTCGATGCCATGGAGTTATGTCTTTTTAAAATAAAATCAGCTTTATGCAAACACAGACATAAAACCTTTGAAAGCCAATCATGGAGCATATATTAGCTCTTAATCTTGCGAGTTCGTCGAAATCAATGTCGTTTGCTTATTTTCAGGAGAGGACTTCACCGACCTCGAAGGTGGGTTCTTTGTGGACGTCGACGAGTAGTCTGGGGTTCCCAGGTGGCAGCTTGGGACATCCTGGAACAGCTGGCGCTGGATGTTTATTTGCAGGCCTCTTAGGCCATAATTTGGTTCTTGTTGTTTAGAACAACACACTTCGCTTCCGCATGTTGTAATGTTGGGTCTGTGACCTCTGGTTGTCATTTGCTATCTTTCTCTATTATAAGAGTTGAACTATATGATTTTGTGTCGTAGAGTCTGTGATGTGCTAGTTGTTCCACAAGTCTTGATCTCTCTATTATGCTTTGATAGTGTGCCTGCTGGTATCGGATAACCGGAGACACATTATCACTGTATAGCAGTCAGGTCGGGGCGCCACATACACCACGAGTCACCTCTGCATGTACTCCTGATTTGTATGCAGCTCGGCAGATGCTTTTAATCTATGGAATCATTTCTCCCCGCAATTGAAAATATTTCTTGCAAACTACCTCCGCTTTTAAATATAAGAAGATGTTTTAGTCTGTCCACATTCATCTATATACAGATGTATCTAGACATGTTTAAGTGTATATGTTCACTCAATTTAGTATGCATCTACACAACATGTGCAACAACTAAAACATCTTATATTTAAAGACGGAGGGACTACGCCTTAGGCCATATGCCATTTTTTTTGTGATTGAAACATCTCCGGGCCGTAGAAGCATCATTGGTCTGTAAATACAAACAGTTTATCCCGAATCGAATGGGACTGTAAGCAGTAAAACTTTGATGAACTACTAGCATGCCAGAGAAACAAAAGAAGCAAGGATGACGGTGTATAGAGAATAGAGAAATTACAAAAAGTAAGAAATATAATATCAGATCGGTTTGTGCACAAAATGAACACATAGTCATACCACGTGAGGTTTTATCTAACAATGTGATTTTTGTCTAACATCTTCATGCGGTCTGCAACTTGTAGAAGGTTGCAACCGAGATTTTTTGAATCACACATTGCAACACATTGGATGCAATTAAAAAAAATTCTTGAGACAAAGAAACTATTCATGCAATTAAAAATCTTCACATACTGCAAAATTGATGGATGATGTCACATTTTTTTTGTTTGCGAAAAGGACTCCGCCATTAAAAGAAACATCGAACAGTACAAAGCACCTCAACAAAAATAAAAATTACATCGAAATCTCTGAGATTCCATTCGTCTTCAACCTCCAGACCGTGTCGACGGTGCGCCGCCGCTGCCGCTCCTCTCTGAGACGGCAATTCTTGGTTGCGGACGGGATGTCGCCGAATGGGTCTATTAGTCCACATCCGTCCTGGAGACGAAGAAAGAGGAATAACCATTGATGAAGCTCCTTGATGATCCGGTGATCTCCACAATCAGAAGAAATCCTCGAGACCACACCACCCCCATAGGCTTCATCGATGTCGCCGCAGAGATGCGGCTGAAGCCGGGGAGATTATTGAAACGACGCGCCGCCACCACCATCTGAGCACTGCCCCAACAAATCATCACCCTAACACCAGAAAACGGAGCCCTCCCGCCGACGAGGACCGAAATGCACCGCGCCTCCATGGCCCGAAGGCCACAGAGGCAGGGTAGATCAGCGGCGGCACCGACTTGAGTGAGAATCAAGCTAATTGTCGGTAGACTAGGGTTTAGACGCGCACATTCATAAATCTCGTGCATTTATCATGTATTTTCACTGTATAAGAAATTATGTTCATTGCCCATTACAACATAGGGACACATTGCCAAGACATAAAATTTATTATCCCCGTTGCAACGCATGGGCACATTGCTATCTCTATCTCTACTTTTTTTTATCTTAAAAAAGAATTTGGTTCCACATTCTGCCCACCTTCGTCCGTCGCTCTGCATCGTCCTGCCTCGACGATTCCAGTGCTAATCAACTCCCTAATTATCGCCGCTCCTCCCTCTCAAATAAAATAAAACACAATATGTCGTTTGGCTTCGTCACTCGACCAATTTTTTCGTGCAATTTCGCTTCCCAGTTGAAACCGTCGGGGCCTCGCGCGATCCCAGCTCCTCTCTCGCACATCATGCACCGCTGCCGCCGCTCGGTTGCCATATCCTATCCAGCGCCGCCATCCTCTTCCCTCCCACTCTCCCCGGCTACCTCGCAGCCGGCGCGACCCCCGCGCCGCCACGCCTTCTTTGTGCAAGCCCCCTTGCTGCCGCAGTTTCCCTCAAGAGCCGTCATGTGTTGCCCATCGCCATTAAAGAGGGACCGTTGTCCTCCACCCCGTGTCCGGCGTAGAGCAGTGTCGATCATGACTTGTGTCCCCTTCCGACTTATCCGTCTATGGGATTTGCTAAATGTGCGTGAAAACTATTTCCATTGTGTTATGTCTCTCAGTCAGAGAATCGTCAAAACAACAACAAGCCCATGAGTCATGAAAGGTGACGTGGAACACGATGTAGCCAAATATCGTGAGCATGTAATGAGATAGTATTATGGAGAGTGATATTTTGTAGCCGGCTACATGTAGTCCTTTATTTTGGCTTTTCAACAAATAACTTTTAAAATTTCAAAAAACCCAAAAAAACGTAAATGTAGCCACGAATAAATCTTACAATTGTGCAAAATTCCAATTCTAAATACATTTCATTATACACTACACAAAAAGATAAAATTATAGATCTGTGTGTCAATAGTATACGTACCCACAAATAAAACTAATTTCGGACAGAAACTTTGCACAACTATAGAATACGGTATTGCCTACCTCCAATTTTTTTATTTTTTTCTAAAACTTCAAAATACCGTTTTAAAAAATTCAAAATAAACGGCTACATGTAGCCCAGGCTACAAATGCCTTTTTCGTAGTATTATGGCTTTACTCAAAACTTGACAATGATGCTTGTGCACAAGAATTATAAAAATTACATGTTTGAACCACAAGAATATTTATACACCCGGTGCAAAGCACGGACAATTAGCTAGTAGAAGATTAAGATTAGAGAATTTGCGCCGAGCCAAGCTGAACGTGGGAGCGGCTTGGGTCCGTGTTCAGTACGAATTTGGAAGTCGACTTACCTAGTATAGAGATGGAACTTAGTTACGATTTCGACATGTAAACGTGTAGAGTTGCCCAAAAAATTGTGTGACATATCGAGTGCCCCATATATATGTGAGGGATGATAGCTGATTGAACTTACGCAAACAATCAATACCTATCAATAAAATCTAATTTTTATCCCTTACAAATCCTTATGCTTCCTTTTTCGCGATTTCTATTATGTTTCATCCCAAGACTAATAACCGATTTCAGAGCGGTCAAACCAGCTAAGTTCAAGAGAGTCAACTCAAGTGTATTGTGTATAGTGCTTTGAACCGGACTCCCGTGGCATGCATTACGGTGTATCACCACCGACGCTGCGGGCACGCGTGACGTGTCCGTGTGCAAACAACAGGGCCAGGCCGGCATATTGCTGGACACTGTGCGAAATTCTAAAAAGGGCCCTCACATTTTTTTTCTCCCCGGCGGTTTGGGACTTGGGAGGGTTTGGGGTAAACCTGAGCATGGGCAGCCCGGCCCGAGAAGCCCGACGTCGGGCCAGGCCTGGGTTTCATTTTTGCACAATAAGCCTGGCCCGGAAGCCCGAGCAAGCCCGGAAAATGATGTTTTTTAGCATTTTACATAAATAATAGGTGATATTATACTCCGAAAATGATTTATTTAATATATTTTTAATACAAAATAGTCATTTTACACATGCCTCGGGCTGGGCCGGGCCCAGGCCTGACTTTTGCATGTCGGGCTTAAGCAAGCCCGACCCGACACCCAGCCCGGGATATGCCCAGGTTTAGTTTGGGGAATGCGGCGTCGTACCTCCATGTGGCAACGGGGACACTAACCACGGTTATTGCTATACCATAACCATCCCCACGAAACAAATTTCTTCCCGTCCCCGGGACAGGTTTCATACCATAACCACTACCCAGCGGGTAACAAATAACCATCGGATAACCACCTCCACGAACTCAGCAAATTGAGTATAAAAAAGAGCAACAACTCCCTGTACTAGCAAAGAAATAACACAAATAGGAGCACAATCACAATATATGACAGCTACAATAACATAAAGAGTTCACAAAGTCACACAGCCACAACCACATCACTAGCTAAATAAATGACAGTTCACAAAATAAATCACATGTCATATGATCTAACGGGTACCGAGTATAACGGGTATGGATAGTGGTGTTCCATACCCGGCCCCGCTTTAACCACTGGGTATTGTTTTTACACTGATAAGAGCCCCATGGGGATCAGATCTCCTAAATAACCATCCCCTAATAGGTGAATTAATCACCGGGGATCGGGTAATGGTTAACCGTTGCCAAATTGAGTCGTACCAGGGAGTGGAGCTGGTGCCTAAAATAGAGGAGAAGGTTCTCGAGCTGGTGCCTAGAGCTAGCGCGAGCCGGGCTGGCAACTTGGGCTCGGGTCGGCCGATTGTGGGAAGCACGGCACAGTGTGGCTTGACCAGAACAGGCTTAGCGTGAGCGTGAGAAAAAATGGACTTCGAGCAGCACATAATTTCTGGAACGTGTAAATAGAGTGGAGATTTCTAGTTCCCAAATTCTGCTGATCTCTTTGTTTTAAACTTCTTAAAATTGTATTGAAAAGTTTTCAAAGAATCTGGAAAATAATCGTGTATGTTCTCATTGATGTATCATATAAAGTTGCAAAATCCCAGTTTGAAATATTTTACATTCTAAGCTACGAATAATAACAAATGTATAGCTCTGAATATAGTGAGAAATGCATAGTTTGAAATCTCCAAATTTTGTAATTTCTATATAACCCATAATATAAAGAATATTGTGTTGTGATTTTATACATTGGGATAATACATCATTGACTACCTCCACAGCTTTTAAGATATATAATTTTAGAACTTATAAATATACTAGCACAACACCCGTGCGTTGCATCGGGTGAACAAATGAGAAATAATTATTAGAAAAAAAACCCAGTTAAGATCTTACCAAGAGGACTACATTTTCAAAGGAATCCAGATCAGCCTGTGTCGATGCAGGGACGTTTTGAAATATGAGGAGATGCATAAGATGTTTGACAATCTTTTGGAGGCTTCTGACTTACGTATGGGGCATAGCTTTTTTCATAATCCTTTTTATCTCTTCTGTAGGAGCAAAAAATACATATATCTTTTTTACCAATTGCTCTGAGTAATAAATGTTGAACATAAGCATTATTTTTCGATCACAAAGGTTTGCACCTATATGATCAACATTTAAACATATCCAGATGTAGACCAACATGAATGATGGTCGCTGCACTAGTAGAAAAAAGCCTATTAGTGGCGCACCAAAATAGGCTATCAGTGGCGCACTAGTGGTGCGCCACTAAACTCGTGCCACTGATAAGTGTTACCAGTGGCGCACCAGTCAGTGCGCCACTGATAGTCTATACTGCTGCGCCACAGGTAATCTTAGGGGCACACCATATACACGCACTCGTGTCAAGTTACCAGTGGCGCACAATGCAAATGGTTCGCCACTAGTATCAGTTTATGGAATAAAAAAAATCCAAAATTGATATTAAACCACAATTCAAAAATCAAGAAATAAGTAAATACATTTACAGATTTACAAAAATGCCCCACAAAAAACCCTAGCCCTACGTCGCCCCACCACGCCGCCTCCATGGCTGACTCCGGCGCCTCCTCGCTGCTCTCCACCGCGGGAGAGAGGGCGGCGCGCCTCGCCGTGCTCCGGTGCCCCTCGTCGCGCTCACCGTCTCAAGCGCCTCTGTGCGCCTCGGGTGTGGCAGTGGGCCGAGGCGGACGCGGCAGCTCTGATGGGCGTGGCCCGCGCGGAGGAGGAGGCCACGGGCCGCCACCACCTCATCTACGGCGACGTGGCCGACGAAGAAGGCTGACGGCACTCCGGAAGAAGAAGACCTCCGACGGCGCGGGGCCACGGCGGAGTTCCGGTCGAGGCCGGAGTCGAGGATGGAGGAGGCCGTGGTGGCCTTGGCCTGGAGGCGGCGAGGGCGTGAGGCCACGGCAGAGATCCGGTCGAGGATGGAGGAGGCCGTGGTAGCCTTGGCCTCGAGGTCGCCGGAGAGTGGGAGTAGCGGCAGGGACGGGACGGGGCACGACGCTAAGGAGGGAGGCAAAGGAGGCCGTGGTGGGGGTGGGGCGGTCGGCGCCGCCCTCGATGACGACGGAGCTGAGGGGCGTGGCGAGGTGGCGAGGATGGCGGAGCGGTGTCGTGGGCGGCATCGTTCGGGGCATGGGCGGCGAAGAGGAGGCGGCCGTGCGTGCGTGCGTGGTGTGTGTGCGCTGTGTGCGCGTGGGTGCGTGTGTGCTTGTGACGTGAGGACAGAGAGAAAGGAGAGGATAAGGGAGAGGATAAGGGTGGGAGAGGATAGGGGAGGGAAGAAAAATATCTGCGGCTACCTGTGGCGCACCACACTACGGTGCGCCACAGGTAATGTATCTGCCCACTTTGCAAAACATCTGACCAGAAATACCTGTGGCGCACAGGCCAGTGGTGCGCCACTGGTAAAAAAATTACCTGTGGCGCACCACTGCCAGATGCGCCAAAATTACCAGTGGCGCACACTGTCTTGTGCGCCACTGGTAGTCTCTCTCCTCCAGCTCGAAAAATTTCAAGTTTAGCTGGAACTTACCAGTGGCGCACCAGGTTTACGGTGCGCCACTGGTTTGCCAAAATCCAGAAACCCAGGTGAGAGACTATCAGTGGCGCACTGGGATCTGATGCGCCACTGATAGCATCTCACGTATAATCTTTTTTCTACTAGTGCTGCCATCACCGCTATGCCGCATTCGGAGTACCCCGACTTGGTCGCTTTGTCAATCCCTTAGCCTCACAGTGCGTCGAGCTACATTGTCGCCTGGTTCATGCGACATGATATTTAATCTGTCATGAAGCACCGGCACTGTGCTAGCAGTGGAAAATTTGCACTTCCTTCATATGCAAAAAAAAAAAAAAAAAACTGTATATGGATTGGATGAGACAAGCTTGTGGCGTAACACTATTTAGCATAAGCCCGCAGTACAAAAATAATAAAGGACTTCATTTTGAGACAAATTGTCATATGAATGTTTAGACAAGACTCGTGAAAGCTTAGCCCACAAATAGCAAAAACTGCAATTATTTGAGAAAGTCAAGATTAATTTTTTTGGTACTCCATTTGAGAACTGGTACATGAATCGGTGACGAATTTTCTCCTGTGTAGGGAATCAGCAATTGGACCCATGTGACATTGGAAGATACATAGCAAGGCGATCCACGCAAAAAAAAAAGCAAGGCTATCAAAAATCAGGTTTGGTTTCCTTGTCATAGTGGCTGTCGGCGTTTTCTTAGATCATTGGCCCATTAGCGTGGCGATGGCCCATGTTTCTGATCCGGCCGTAGCGAGGCGATGGCCCATGTGTGTGATCGCTGATTCGCTGTCGTAGGCTCGTAGCGAGGCGAGGGGCGACGTAGGAACGGACGGACACCAACTGCGACGTAGAGTATGTACGACGTATGTCCACTAAGGATATTATATAGTAGAGATAGAGATTCTTTTTTTAAAATAGAGAGAACACTGTAGGATGAGAGCCAAGGCCAGAGCGACATTCCGGTGAAAATAGCATAATAATAATCTAACCACAGAACAGGTACGGCTTGATCGAAACCGAGTCGGAGAGCGATCAGCGGACGCGGCATTTGGTTGATCGATGCGATCGCGCCACGCAGCCTATAAATATGCTCTCCAAAAGAGAAGGCTCGAAGGATCCGCTTAACAGGGCCCTGCCCTCATCGATGCCGCCGCATCGACGACACCGCGATCGCGCCCGTTCCGCGGCGACGCCATACCCCAACGGGTGGCTGTCGCGACGCCACCGCCGGAGCAGAACCAGGCGCGCCGATGGCGATGGGCATCTACCGGCCGACGTCCTCTCCGTGATCTTCGCGTGCGCATCTCCTCCACGTGCCGCCACTGGGGCCTCGTCGCGGCCACACACGCCGCGGCCATCTGCCGCTCTCTGCCGCCACCCACGGGATACCACACGCACCTCACCCTCGGCTTCTTCCATCAAGAAAACGAAGACGTCCGCGCCTTCCACAGGCGCCGCCGGCCGCGCGACTCCCCGCAGCCCAGCTTCGTGCCGACCGCTTCCGCCTCGCGCCTCCTAGGCCCGCTTCGCTCTCTTCTCTTGGGCGACTTGTTCGATCATGCCCGCCCGGTCGCGTCCCGGAACGGGCATCTCGTCCTAGAACTCCGGCGCCAGGAGCGCTCCCAAGGCCTCACGCTGAGCGTCTGCAACCCCATGACTGGGGAGGTGTCCGTGCTTCCAGCGCTCTCCGGCAAGGACTGCCCCGGGTACTACACGTGTGCCATACTCACGGGCGACGATCTTGACGCCACCACACCCTTGGGCTTCTTCCGCGTGCTCCTCGTCTACAACCGCCCCAGTTTCACGGCGCTTCGGATCTTCTCCTCCGACGTCGGTAGGTGGGGGCCGGAAGGCAGGAAGCCCGGCGCCAAGATGGATGCCGGTAAGCTGCGCCGGTTAGGCCCCGCTGTCGTGGTCGGCGGAGTTGCCTACTGGCCCATGCACCGTGCTGCCTTGGGCGTGCGCCTCGACGGCGCACCCATGGAGGCGATCATGGACGTGTGCTTTGTGCCCTACATCCAGCATTATTTTCCGAACTACCGCTTGATGGGCGTGACACCGGACGGGAGACTGAGCTTCGTCTGGGCGCTATTCAATGGCTTCGGCATCAACGTCGACAGCCCGAAGCCGCGGAGCTTGAGCACGGTTGGTGAGTGGGACTGGGAGGCTCGCGAAAGGTTATACCTTCCCGAGGTCCCGGAGGGTCGATCGACCGCACTGAAGTTGCGGTGGTTCAACGAGAAGAGCGGCACGGTGTTATTCACCACCAGAGAAGGCGGAGACTCCACTAGTGGCGTCTTCATGTTGAACCTCGCGACGAGGTCCGTGGAGAAGCTTGCGGATGGCGTCCATTGCCATGGATGGAGAAACTTTTGCGGGTATGAGATGGACCGTGCGATGCTACTTGCATCCGTAGCCCGCTTCTGAGGACTCCTTACTTATTAGTATAGCCTGTGCTAACTGTGTAAAGTTGTAATTTGTAAATCTTAGTACCTTTATGCTACGGCTATTAGACATGAGAAAATTTCGGTCCTAAATGACAACTTGTCACATAATTAAGTATTGAAACGGACATCAAATTCGTTAAAGGTTGTTAAATCATGGCCAGTTGTATACCTTGGGCAACTTTGTTATTTTTTTCTCGAAAAGGGCAACTTTGTTATAGCGTGGAATCACAATACAAATGCAGAGATGAGATATATTTTCCTCACTTACAACCAGGGTTTCGGTTACCGGCCGAAATTCCGCGGCAACCGGCCTGTAACCGGATTTATCGGCCACCCCCGGTAATTGTGTATATCGGCAGAAAAATCCCGGAATATTCAAATTTGGACCGAATTCGTTGTCCCAAATTTTAAATTTGAAATTTTTTCGACGTTTTATGCTTGAATCCTAAATTCTTGCCGGAAAATTAGGCCGGTAACCGGCCGGTATTTTCCGGTAACCACGGTTACTGGAAATACCGGCCCCCTCCGGGATTTTTTTTCCAAACGGTAACCAAAACCTTGCTTACAACCCACTTCTAACTGGGAAAACTTCCCGTCAAAAAATAAACTGGGAAAACTAACGTACAACTCCCACGAGATGCATGAGTCACGAGAAGTATAAAGCACGTTGCAAATTCAACGACTCAAGAGTCAACCGAACCAAGCACTAGCACCGTTAACTTATTAATCAGCCACTACCAGAAAACCTCATGTCCTAGGCGGGCCAGCACTAAACCGAGCTCCTCTGGGTACTCTCTCCGTGAAGCTAAGTTCCTACTTAGTCTGGGGTTTATCGAGAACCAAGTGGTTTTCAGTCCTCGTTCATGTAATAATCCAGCCCATATTTTGGCTAAGCTTGGTACCGATGGGGTGTTTGGAAACCATGTTGTGTGGCTTTCCGACCCACCAGAGATTGTAATCCGTGCTGTGGCCGATGATATTGTCGTGTCCACAAGTTAAATTGGAATACCAGGTGTTCCACGTAAAAAAAAACATTTTATTATGGCTAAATTTCGCCATACTCAGCATACAAAACAAACACTCAGTATTGCTGGCGGAAACCACAAATGGCTCCTGAGCTCACAGAAGCTCATTTTTCAAAAAAAAAAAATCAAAAATGGCATTTGCAAGTTTCAAAAGTTCCGAAAAAAATTCTTAGGTGTAGATAACATTGAACAATAACATCGTGCAAAATATCAATTCAAAATTCATTATTTTAAAAAAAATAGCAAATCTGACAAAATTTTAACTTTTAAAAATGTGCACTGTTCATCGTACCTAGATTTACCCATTTCTCATTTTTGCTCAGGCTAAAATACGAGAAATTTCCGATTGGTTTTTGCACGCTAGTATATCTCATCGTTATCTACATCGAGATTTCTTTTTTGAGATTTTTTAATCTTTGAAATACCATTTTTTTTAAACGAGCTCCTCGGGAACCATTTGTCCGCTCTCTGTTGCTAGGATCTATTGAGCCGGCATGTTTAATCTTAGTGGGCTTTTTGTTGGGCAGGCGTAACTGAACTTAACAGGCTTCCGATCGGCCGGTGATCCGCGATGGAGGTTCGTACTTCGTAGTAGAATAACTCCATGCCAGAAAATAAAAACATACTTGTGTGTGGATGTACATATGATTCTACGTGGTGCCATGTCACCTGTTCCATTTCAGTTTTGCCAGGTAGATAACGGCATGTCATCAGAGTTTACTCCGCTATCCATATGGTTGTTAAGCGCTAGTAAGCCTTTCGGGTCTGGCGCCGCTACCACAGAATTCACATTAACCACACAAGTGCTTTTGGTGGTTGAAGCAAACCCATGTTCGGTTTGAATTGTGGTAGATTGATTTGACATGCTCTTATTACCACGGTCGACATTTCGTGATAAAAATCGTTTTGGGATGCAAAAATGGCCTTCTATCACGAAAAGTGGCCGTGGTAAACATTGCATTGCTGCTGAAATGAGTTTGAAAACTTAGCCAAAATGAGCCCGAGCTCTGGGTTGATCTGATTCGTGCTATATCATGGAGATGGTGATATCTTCGCCTCTTGTACGGGAGCCCTAGGAAAACTTTTCGCCGCGGACGTGTCTGCATACATTCTCAACCGGTGATTCACTTTGCTGTTTTTAGCCGCATGGTGGTTGGTTGGGCAGGAAGATGCGGTCCATGAGTGCGAGCTGGGAACCAAAGTTTCCTGATCGATACAGCGACCATTTTGGACGCGAAGCGATGAACAAGGTTAGTTTCATTCCTTGCCGATCCATTGATTCGAGAGGCTTTCTGTTCTTAGGAAAATTAATTTGGTTTCTTCCGTCGATTGCAGATAGCAATTCTCTGTTTTTAAACTGCGCTGCATCTGGGCTTTTCAGCGGCAGAAATCTGCTGTTTCTCGTGCCCGCAGGATCGAGAGGACGGACCGATCGATCGATCGATCGACCATGCAGCGGGAGTGAAAGATTCTCGAACCTTCTTTGGTTCATGGCCACTTCATTATTAGTATGAATCGGATCACCCACCTTCCGGGAGCAGAGGCTAGCATATCATGTTCGGCTTCGGCCGCTCCAAGACGCAGTTCATCGACGGCAGCAAGAAGAAATTCGTAAGGTGCGCGCGGATCGGATCGTACACATTAATTTCCCTGCCGTCGCGCCCGCATGGTGAAAGGAAATTGATGGTGCTTGTTTTGCCTCGTAGCTTAGGCTTGTGGACGACGACGAGGACGCGAGGAGCAGGATGTCGTACGAGGCGTCCACCGCCGGCGTCGGCGGCGGCGTGGGGGAGCGGCGGCGCTCCGCCTTCCACATCGGGTACGGCAGCGTGGTGGGCGCGTCCCGGCGCCGGCTGGCGCAGCCAGAGGCTCTGGCGCGCGGCGTGCTCACGCAGGGGTCGGCGCAGCTCCGCACGCTGGGGCGGTCCATCCGCACGGGCGCGGCCATGGCGGCGGTGTTCCAGGAGGACCTGAAGAACACCTCCCGCCGGATCTTCGACCCGCAGGACCGGTTCCTGGTGCGGCTGAACCGCAGCTTCCTCATCTCGTGCATCCTGTCCATCGCCATCGATCCCATGTTCTTCTACGGGCCCGTGGTAACGCTGGAGGACAACAACAGCAACATGTGCATCGGCATCGAGAGGGAGCTGGCCATCTCCACCGCCGTGCTCCGCACCGTGGTGGACCTCTTCTTCCTGGCGCGCATCGTGCTGCAGTTCCGCACCGCCTTCATCGCGCCCTCCTCCAGGGTGTTCGGCCGCGGCGAGCTGGTCATCGACACCATGGAGATCGCCAAGCGCTACTTCCGCCGCTTCTTCGTCGCCGACCTCCTCTCCGTCCTGCCGCTGCCGCAGCTGGTCATCTGGAAGTTCCTCGCGAACAACGACAAGACCGCCGTGCTGGAGACCAAGGACAACCTGCTCTTCATCATCATCGCGCAGTACGTGCCGCGGCTGGTCCGGATCTACCCGCTCTCCACGGAGCTCAAGCGCACCAGCGGCGTCTTCGCCGAGACGGCGCTCGCCGGCGCAGCCTACTACCTCCTCTGGTACATGCTCGCCAGCCACATCGTGGGCGCGTTCTGGTACCTGCTGTCGATCGAGCGGGTGAGCGACTGCTGGAGAGCCGCCTGCGACGAGTTCCCCGGGTGTAACAAGATCTACATGTACTGCGGCTCCACGGAGGAGAGCAACGACGAGTACAAGGAGTGGACCACCGTGATCCGGCAGGTCATCTACGAGACCTGCGAGCCCGACGGCCAGATCCCGTTCAACTACGGCATCTACTCGTCGGCCGTTACGTCGGAGGTGATCAGGTCCAAGGACATGACCACCAAGCTCCTATTCTGCCTCTGGTGGGGCCTCGCCAACCTGAGGTAAATAGATTTGTGTTGCAAACTTGCAATGTAGACTGGTGATCTCATCAATTTTGGTGTCGACCTGCAGTACGCTCGGGCAAGGGCTCACGACAACCATCTACACCGGGAGTCGCTCTTCGCCATAACACTCGCCACCTTCGGCCTCATCCTCATGGCCATGCTCATCGGAAACATCCAGACGTATCTCCAGTCTCTGACGGTGCGTCTGGAGGAGATGCGGGTGAAGCGGCGCGACTCGGAGCAGTGGATGCACCACCGGCTCCTGCCGCCGGAGCTGCGCGAGCGCGTCCGCCGCTACGACCAGTACAAGTGGATCAACACCCGCGGCGTCGACGAGGAGGCTCTGGTGCAGAACCTCCCCAAGGACCTCCGCCGCGACATCAAGCGCCACCTCTGCCTGGGCCTCGTTCGGAGGGTGCCGCTCTTCGACAACATGGACGAGCGGCTTCTGGACGCCATCTGCGAGCGGCTCAAGCCGGTGCTCTACACGGAGAAAACCTACATCATCCGGGAGGGGGACCCCGTGGACCAGATGCTCTTCATCATCCGGGGCAGCCTCGAGAGCATCACCACGGACGGCGGCCGGAGCGGGTTCTTCAACCGCAGCCTGCTCCAGGAGGGCGACTTCTGCGGCGAGGAGCTGCTCACGTGGGCGCTCGACCCTAAGTCTGGGGTCAGCCTACCGTCCTCCACGCGCACCGTCATGGCGCTCTCCGTCGTCGAGGCCTTCGCGCTCCACGCCGAGGAGCTCAAGTTCGTGGCGGGGCAGTTCCGCCGCATGCACAGCAAGCAGGTGCAGCACACGTTCCGGTTCTACTCCCAGCAGTGGCGCACCTGGGCCGCCACCTACATCCAGGCCGCCTGGCGGCGCCACCTCAAGCGGAAGGCGGCCGAGCTGCGGCGCAAGGAGGAGGAGGAAGACGAGGGCCGCTCGTCCAGCTTCAAGACCACCATACTGGTGTCACGCTTCGCGGTGAACGCCTTGCGCGGGATGCACAGGCAACGGTCCAAGCGGGATGAGGAGGTCATGATCCATGTCCCCGTGCCTAAGCCGCGCGAGCCTGACTTCGACATTGATGACTGACTCACACTTAGCTGCCTCCGGCTCCAAGTACACTGACATACCTTAGCTCTTATCTGCGTGACGACTCGACAGTTTGACATTAGGGGTCTGTTCGGTTGTGGGATGTGGTGGAATGGAACGGAACGGTTCCATCCCTGGGACCGGTTCCAGCATTCGGTTATGCAGTGGAATGAAATGGACTGGTTCCTTAGAATGGAATATTCCATCTATATGTGGAATCCACTCGTCCGGCCGAATCGGCCGGACCGGTGGAACGACTGGTGATTAGCGCTCACGTCTCCCTAATCCCTCTCTCACCTCTCTCGCTCCTTTCTTCCGAGCAGGCGAGCGACGACCGCAAGCCGGCGCCGGCCCGAGCAAGTGAGGCGGCGACTGAACCAGGCGAGGCAAGCCAGCTCCGGAGCAGGCGAGCAGCGGCGGGGCCGGAGCAGGCGAGGCGGCGACGGCGCCGGAACCAGGCGAGGCGGCGGCGGCCTAATCCCGTCGTCTATCCACGCACGCAAAGAGGTGGCGCCGGGGCGGAGCAAGGAGCGCGATGGCAAGGATGGGCGGAGTGAGGAGCGGCCGCGCCGGCGGCGGGGCCGGGCGGAGCAAGGGGCGGCTGTGTCGGCAGAGCAGAGGCAGCGGCGCGGCCAGGGGAGCACGGTGCGGCGGCGGCCATGCTCGACGGCCAGGCCCGGCGGCCATGCTCGACGGCCAGGCGGCGGCGGCCAGGCGCGACGGGGCAGGGCCAGGCGGCGGCGGCCAGGCCCGTCGGCCCAATCTCCCCGAGGTCTGCCGTCCGAGCTCGTTCGGTGATTTGAGTCCAGTTTAGGTTAATTGGACGTTTAGATTAAATTAGGGTCTAATTAATTGCATGTTTAGATTAAACTGATTCCGTTCCATTCCACCGATTCCAAAATCAACCGAACACCATGATGGAATGGTTCTATTCTGATGGAATGGAATGGAACCATTCCATTCCATTCCACCCCATCCAAAAAACGAACACACCCTAGAATCACGGATGTGGTTAACATGAGGATAATACTGTATGATCTAGACAAACATTAGTTGTGTTCTGTTATGAGTAAAATAGATGGGTCTCTCTAACTCTCAATCGAATGAGAAATAGCTTAGTTCTCATTCGCATGACGTCATCAATCCCAGTTGCAAGTCAAGTTGCAACTCATGATTAACACGAATCACGAAACAAATCGAACCATGAGAACTAACTTAATTCTCAATCGCATGACGTCATCAAATCCTAGTTGCAAGTGACTAGCAACTGATGCACGAATCACGAAGCAAATCAGTGGTCCGAATCAGTTGCAACTCCACTTGCAACCGATGACGTCATGGATTGAGAACTAAGCTAATTCTCAGGCGATTGAGAATTAGCAAAACCAAAAATAGATAGGTACTCATCGAACTTGTGGTCCGAGCTCAACTTGGTAACCGTACTAAAGAATACATAACATACGGAGTATAGAAAAATAGTGAGTATTTTCCAGCGTCCCGTTGACCGGTCCATACATTCAACATAAGTATGTTTTTTTAATTAATGCCTTTCGGCTAGCTTTATTGATTATCAAACAAGCCCCTCGGTCCTCTCTATGCCGTCCGATCCCGATAGAGAAAGATGAAGGGTAGACGACGTGACCATGGCATTTTTGCAAAAAGCCCCTCGGACCTCTCTATGCCGTCTGATCCTAATCAAGTGCTCTAGAACAAACCCTACTTTTCCCCTCACTCTCTCTCTTTCTGCCAAACGGGCACATATCTGTGTCGTCATCCCTCTCCAGCCGCGAGCAGCATCACCGACGAGATTGACGCGCCCGTGAGTTGGTACCATCATGTACCATCATCGATGGAACAATATGTAAGGTAGATGGCGGGGTTACCATGGTGTTATCAGCGGCGATGTTAAGGAGTTGTTCTTAATTTTGGGCACGTGCTCGATGGGAAGTTCCTCCTCACGCTGCGGCATGCCCCAGTCCACCTGCGCAGATGACAAGCTCGGTCAGAGTGCTCCCTCGCGACACCTTCCCCCTGGGCATGCTCGACGTGCTGCGGGGATCGACGACACCAGCTCCCCGATACCGGCGCATAAGAGCTAGGTGCCACATGGAGGTGTCGTTGGTGAGGAGCAAGGACTACACGCGGTGGGGGAGGTGCGCTAGAGAGGGCTGGTCCATTGACGCAGCGGGTCGCGTGGTGGCACTACAACACGAGCTCCTTCGCCTCCACGCAACTGCGGCGACGTGGAAGTCGAGCTTCATGAGATGGTCCAGGGAGCGGTTGGGCACGAGCAGCGCGCTCCTGCCCTCCATCCGCAATCTCTGCGACTGGGAACAGAGGAGGGGGGCCCATGGAGGTGGGGTAAGCCCGGCGAAGGTGGAGGAGAGAGGCTACAGGAGGGAGGCCGTAGGGGAGGATGTGACCGCATGGGAGGAGGGCGGGATAGAGGAGAATGGGGATGAGATCAGAGCTATTTTTTTAAATGACGGCCAAAATCCCACGTGACCTGACAGATAGGGTCTACACCCACCGCGTCATCAAATACGGCCCTCGACCATGAGTGACTCTTGATAGAACACCAACCCGTCTTTCACTACCATAACTTATACGGTGACCAAGATGAGCTCGACCGACAAGTTTGATGACCGCCAATCTATTATACTTCTTTCATTTCGTATTGGTAGAGTTTTTACCAACGGATTGATATTCAGTAGAGAATAGCAATGAATACCACCATTTTGTAAATACAATATTTTTTCCCACTGATTACTTCATGGATCAACTTCCTAATCTAGATCTACAATGAGATTCAGAAATTGCCGCGAGGGAGGAGTGATGTGGTATGGGTGGAGGTTTTAGATACGCCGCCCTTATATTGTCAGAGATTTCTCAAAGGATCTTTCGAGCTGTTAGAGCACCTCCAATAAACAGTCCAGCAACTATGGGGAGTGGACGTTATTGGGAGTCCTGACACACGGTGCGACCCTGTTGGGGCCGGATGCCCCCAGTATATATTTTTTAAATAAGTAAACATAGGAAATGCAACGAAACCGGCCTAATTTCTTTAAAACTTAAGGTAATTTATACCTAAAACATAGCATAAAGTTCACCGAGCCTACATAATTATAAACTTAAATAAAACTAATAATGACTATGATTTCTATACCCCTAATCTTATTGGAGTATATTACAATCACTGACACAGTGGGGCCCGCCGATGCAAGAGATTTTTGATGTAGTCTACATGCTGGCCACTGCCCACCCTCATGCCTCATCCGGCTCGAACTGCTACTCCTCCTCAAGTGGCGGCCCATCTCTCTTAATTTTCTACTAGAATGTTAGTGCACGTATAATGGGGTGACGTCGGTCTTCTCTTAAAGTAGCCAAGTTAGAATTTTGCTTAGTTGGATATTGGATGAGAGAGAATGAATAAAAAGAAGATTGTCTTCTCTTAGTTAAGAGATGACCTCTTAAAAATTAAAAGAAGCATATTTTCCATTGTACAATATGCCTTCACTGATCGACATAATTACACACTAAATTAGTTAATTATCATTAATTACTAGAAATCACAATAAGAAACTATGCACTGTGCGAATTATATTTATTATCTTCTCTAAATGACATGTAGGAAGGCATGTTCATATACTCCAATAAGCTTCTTGGTACCATGCCAGATATCACCAAGGAGGAAGGCATGTTCATATTAGACAATTGTGAACCTGTGATAGACGCATAGAGTTCTTGCATATTTGCATCCTTAATAATATGTGGATTAGACACGGGGATTTCTTGCACATGCATATATTAATTGCTTGTCGCAGCTGCGATAGACAAAGAACTTCACAAAACAAAAAGGAGAATGAGACGTAAAAAAGCCTGTAAACTGAAGCACACCATTTTTTATTTCTCACCCGGTTAAGAACCTTAGACATACGTGCAAAATGCGGCCACTGTGACCTGTACTGAGTAATGGAAGTTTGCTTCCACGTACTTATCGAAGGTCAAAACGTGAAGGAATTCCGATGGAGGCATTAGGGGCAGAAGTGATACAAAACTTCAGCAAAAATATTAAAGGCTAGGTCAGCAATTATAATTTATAAAGCACGAGCTCAATTTTTACTAAATATAGCTAGAGGGTCTTTTATATTATCTCCTGTCACACCTAAAAGCACATGATCATCACAGAACCTGTTTACTCTACGGTAAACAGCACATTTGACAGAAGGATTTTCCTTAAAAATGCTGTATATTTCCGCCCATTCTCTGTCACTTCCCAAAACATTGGCGGACAATGTCACGGTCATTGTTTTCATCAGAGTTGCGCATCTGAACACAAGTTTTAAGAAATCAATTTCGTGGTCAGTTCCGTTGAAACCATATATTTCCACTTGTTCAAGAGCCACCAAGGAGACGCTTTGACTTCTCCAGTTTTGTGGTTGATCACAAGGACATTCTGGTGGGCATGGTTTTTCGTCCTGAAGAGGAGTCAAGTAATGTAGATTCTTCATATTCAAAAACATCATCAACTTATGCAGCTAACTCAATAAACTAAATATACGTCTAAAAGTGTATATATCACGAATCTTGGTTAAAGAATCAATTACCACATCATGTTTAATGACCACCTTAAGCCTTCTTATAGTGGAACGAATTTCAAGTAGATTCAACACTGCTGATCCAAAAACATGTTCTCCGTTTAGTAAATATAGCTCCAAGACAGAAAAGGAGGGGAGTGGTGCTATATGTTTATAAAAGCTTCGCTCCGCAGGTGGAACAATATTCTGCAAATAGAAAAATGGTGTGTGAAAATGAAATAAAAATAACTTAGCATTATACCATTTGATAAAAAAAGTGCTTAACTGTCTCACAAAAAAAAGTGCTAACTGGAACATGCATGCATGTTGATTTTTTATAGGTCTTCTCATTTTTAGTTTTATAAGAAATAAGTTTTTTTTGCCTGCCTTGGGAAGTGCCCTATCAGGGAGACATATATCAAAATGCTAAGTGCTGAAGTTTTATGCAGAAAGAAACTGAAGTTGAGACGTAAGTGACTAAACGTCTGTCATTTTTTGTCTTTGTATGGATAAATTGGGAACTGCCAGTGATAAACCCTAGGTCTCAAAGTAATTGTCCATAATACAATTTCAACAAGGTAAAATTGGTAGACCGAATCAAAATAACATATCTTACGAACACAAAAAATTTAAAATAAAATGTTGCATCTCATAGTAAAAAGGTAGAACTGATTCCTATATGCTGGAGGTAATTGGGATGATTCATGTGTGGTACTAGAGCAAGAACTATATATGTGATATGGTGGGATCTGCAGTAGCTCAGGTGTCAATGATAGCTGGCATATGGGGATCCTCATCTTTGTAACACACTTATATTTCTGCAGTAGCTCCACGACGAGAGCAGAGCTAGGGTTGCCGGCGACCGCAAGATCGTGCCCATTGTCGCCAGCTCCCCTTACGAAGGGTCCATCCCCTACTTGCCGCTCTTCCTTTTTTGACAAAAGGAATATATTGACATAAAAAAGATACCAATTAAACCCAGACTCTCTAACTAACTAGTCGAAACTCTGAGACATCAAGGATACACACAGCCAAAGAAACGAAAAGGGAAGAAGAAAAAAGAAACATGGCCCCACCAAAGCAATCAACGACTCACAGCAGGAGGCAACAACCATCACCATTGGCAACACCCACACTACGGAAAAGGTTCTCAACCAGCGATGCCTCTAGGAAGGGGAACAATGCACAAGCGTCGTCGTTGCACAGTTTTGGCGTGAACATCGCCATGCAAACGAAACCGTATCCCACCCACTTCTGCGCTCAAACCAAACACTACCTTATATTACTTCATCCACTTCATGCTCGATAACAAGGACAAAGTAATAAGATTTATCAGCCTGCCTTTAGTGGGGTCTTAGCATTACGATTTCGAGAAGTTACTGGTTTTTTAGTTCAGTGTATTGTTTGATATTCAGTTAAATTTGTAGTAACCTGACAGCATGCATGTGATGCCCTATTTTCTACTTGTCTACCTGGTCTCGATAAAAAGGGCAATACATGGAATTAGGTTGACAGTTGAACAAATGAACATGCTAAATTGATATTACTAAAACTCAGTTGCATTTTTATAGTAGAATTCTATATAGATACAAGGTCCCAATATGCCTCTTGTCTACTGTCTCGTAACAAAATCTTTATTTTGGCGATATATTTAGAGTTTTAGACAGTGCACCAAGCATAACCCGGATTGCTCATGTAACTAGTACCACTTAACATGAAGAGCAAAAACATATATATGTAAAGGCTCAGCAGATTGCCATACCGTATTTGAAATTCCCTTAGCATCTATGAACAACTGTAGGGTGCGGGCACTCTTCTCTGTCCATAGGTTGAGGTGGTACAGACGCCACCATTGGCCAACACCGATAATTGGATAAGAACTACGGCAATCCCACGAGACATCTTCCACCATCGGCGCTGAGAAGCACGACAATGTGAAAAAGGACCGCACGTGGATATCCATAGTCAGCCGCTTAAGCACGGGAGCCACTATGTCAATGCACTTAGTATAACCAAGGCTCTGCTCCACGACAAGCTCCTCGATTGTTGGCGAGTGGACCTTGATCTCGCTGATGGCGCACTGGGACACCTCTAGCACGCGCAGGCGAGGGCACCGCGCGACAAGCGCATCCGTGTAGAAGCGAGAGCCTGACATGTATAGCCTCTCCAGCACAGGGAACTCAGCGCCGTGCGCCGGCGGTTTCAGATAGAGGTTGTACACGGTCAGCTTCATCGAGGTGGCGCGGTCGAAGCAGGGAATTCGGATAGGAACACGACGACCTTTGTCGTGCCCCCAGACGGTGATGACGAGATTGGCCGGCGCGAGCCGCGCGGCGGCATGGAGCAGCGCGGAGACGCGAGCAGGGTCCATGATCCTGTGCTTCTTGGGTATGTCTATTTCGAGGAGGGACAGAGCGGGGTGCACGACCTGACCGAGCGCGGCGCCGAGAGCTTCCGCCGCGATCTCGCGGAAGTGGAGCTCAGGTAGGAGCCTCCATAGACCGTGCTACCGCCGGGAGAGAAAGCTAGTGCGGGCTGCGTCGCGGTACCGGACGAGGCCCGTGGACGCCGCACGGAACGGTCACGTTGAGAACGGCCCCCCCACCTCCGTCAGGCTGTCGTCCAGGTCCAGCTGCCAGCATGCAAGACGCCAAGACACCAGTGTGCCGCTACACGGCATGTGCATCATGCTTGAGTTTTGCAAGCACGGTGTTGGTTTCTCCGACGCCGTGGGCCGTCGCCGGCTAGCTAGAAGACGCAAGGGTTACTGTCAACGGGAGAAGGAGATCAATATCGACGGACGTGCTAGATCGATATCGACCGGAACCTTGGTGCAGCAGACAAAATGGCCTTGTTGTCTGGCGCCGGTGGCCTGACAACTCTAGCCCCGGTCGAGTCGCCGTCGTGCTTTTGCAAGACGAGCGGAAATAGGGTTCACACAGTCTGGAAACACGTGCGGCCCCGACGACGGAGGACGACGCGTTCCGAAAAACGGACGACACTGCAGTCACGGGCACGCACCTGTCCCTCACCGGAAAAGCAACGGACGTGCGCGTCTTTCCCACCTCCGGCCGCCTCCCCTTTTTATAACCCCACCACCATTCTCGCTTCCAGCTCCAACCCACCACCTTTAGCAAAAGCAACCAAACGAAACGGAAGGCAATCCATCGATTAAACCCCCGAATCCTTCCATTCTTGCTCTTCTTCTCGCGGCTCGAATCGATGGCGGTGGCGCACGGAACCTCGACCGCGTTCTCCGTCCGGCCGGCGGCGGCGCCTGGGGTCCGGTCCTGTCGCTGCTCCGCCGGCGGGCCGAGGTTCCGCTCCGACGGTAACGCCAAATGGTGGGCGCCGCTGCTGGGGTGGTCGGGCCAGCCCGACTACATCGATGCCCAGCCGGCGCCGGCGCCGGAGGAGGAGAGGCCGACCACCCATCCTGCTGCTGCTGCAGGGGCGAGGCGGTTCGGGGTGCTCACGGAGGACAAGGCCCGGCAGCTGCGGATGCGGATGATGGAGACGGAGAGCTTCCACGACGCCATGTACCACTCTGCCATCGCATCCCGCCTCGCCTCTGCCGCCCCCGAAAACGACACCAAGGCGCCCTAGGACAGGTACGTGCAAGGGCGCCACGGGGATAACCGAGTGGCCCAGCTCGCCGGCGAGGAGCCTTGCGCCGTGTACATAAGCTACTGTTTGTTTTATTTGTCTAAGAGAAAGAAATCGGCCGAGAGAAGTGGACTACAATATGTAGCCATGTAGCACAGGTTCACCGGAATGTGATTATAGTGAAAACATATATAATCTGCCTGTATATATGGTTTTTGTATTTGGGTTCGCTCAATGCTATTGAACGCGTTACACTGAATCCACTTCGATCAGACGCTTGTTAGGTTTTAGCACAATCCGGTCTAACCCCTAATTCCTCCGATCCTTTTCCGTGGTGCCGCTCACAATGATCAATTTGAGGCTAGGGGTTAGGGACCTTTATATAGTGCTAATTTCCGGTTTTATTTAAACCGTAATTCCACAGATATATTCCAGAGACTCCAGGTTAACCAAACCAACCACGATCATCAGTAACCATCTAGGAGTCTCAATCTGCAATTAGTCCACGAGCACACGTGTGTGAGTCACGTGCCGAATTTGAATCTAAATTCAAATTCACAGGCTTTAATCAATTCATATAGCCAACATATGAACAACCTGGCTTTCCTGATAATACTATGCCTGGGCTTTATACATCGTATAATTCCAGTATATATAATACTGTGTTCCAGTATATCAGTAACCGGCTTCCTTAAGTATATTTCCTTAAGTATAATTCACATCATTAATTCTCTGTTATTTCCATGATAATTCCACATGAAGTGTAATTCCGGATAATGTAGTACATATATAAAATGTTGTAAGACACAAATTCCTACATCTCCCACTTGACTGAAAACATTTTATTTCCGCAAGTGAATTCCCACACAATAAGCATGGTTATAAAATAATTCCTTCCTTCGGTGTATTCATGTTGCATATAAACTTTGTGACTTTAGCACTCATATTATCACAAAGTAACAGGTTATGATGCGTCTTTCCACGACCTTAAGTTCACGAAGAATTTTCCTTAGCCATAGACCTTCCTTCAATGCTTGATGCATCAAAGTATTCATATTTCATAAATAACGAGTACTAAATCATGTTTCCTTTGTACACCATAAAAACCTACAAAAGTAAATATTAACACATAACATAAAATAGATTACCTTTCACCAAGATCACAAATAGTGTCAATATCCACGTAGTTGAAGGTTGAGATCATCAATGAATAATGAGTAATCCATATTTCCTTGACATTGCGCGACAAGTCCATTATGTGATTCCAAAAATTTCAATAAGATTCATATTCCGTTTGCTAATAATTCCAGCAAATCGTTTCCGTGCTAATCAAAATAGCAACAATTACAACGGCATGGCAAAGTTCAGGTCGCACGAATAATGTCCCACAATAACTGAGGATGACAATTATTCTTCCTTTTTCCTCACGAGTTTAAATATAATTCCTCGCAGAGTATCATTCCCTTAATCAAAAGGTACATGACATGTTTGCAATTTTCCATAGAAAAAGGTATTAAAACATTCTCTATGTAATTCCACTCCCAAAAGATTGGAAGCTTCAACATACCTTTCATATGAAAGTTAGAACTGAACCAAGCTTTCACTTCCATCAATGTGATATTTTAGAAACAATAAGAACATAGTTAGCACATATAACGATAACACAAAATAATTCACACTAACCTTTGCATATGATCATCTTCCATCATTAATAATACCGTATGACATGATATTCCATTGATGTGAAGCTTGTTCCAATAAAATTAATTGATCAATTCAATTAGCAAACATTGTCATTGTTCCCACCTCCTCTAAATTCCAGAGTTTACACAAAGTATAACACTTCCTTAGGGTAAATAGTTAAACAACAACTACTACTCTAAATTCCAGAGTTTCCACAAAGTATAACATTTCCTTTGTGCAAATAATTAAACAACAACACATCCTCTAAATTCCAGAGTTTCCACAAAGTATAACACTTCCTTTGTGTAAAGAATTAAACAACAAACTTAGAATTGTAACTTCCACTGAGAATATTGCATTAAACTTCCTTGTAAATAAATCCAATAACATCCTATAGGCATGCGGTTGTTTGGTAAAATAACAAGTTCCCAGACTTTTATTATTCATCATTGAGTTTGTTCCTTCCCGCAATGTTTCCACCCATAGTTAACATTAGCAACAAGTTTAGTATTTTTCTTTCCTCTAAAATATAGAGTAACTTCCTCAAATAACACACAATAGTAGCCAAGATATGATGGCCCAATTTAATTCCTCCCACTTTTCCTAAGCATGTTAGTGTTGGGAGTGTAACTTGGTGTTTTCCTTTGAGTTTAACACATATATTTCAGTGTGACTATTAATAAACACACCCTTCATGAGAAAATATCATATTCCTACTTTCCACCAATTTTCACTTTTCCAGATCAAAAACGAAATACCATTTGATCCACTAGAAATATAAACATTAAAAATAAATCTTGGTGTGCTTTGTAGTAAACAATGATTCCAATTCCATACTACCAAAATATAAATAGAATACTTCCTTCCAGTTCACAAAATACAAACAGTGACTGTGATAAATAATGACTTACTCAACAAATAGTAGTAATTCTTTCATAATCCAGTGAATAACCAAGAGTTGTATTCCTCCATTCAACCATGGAGTATATGACATCAGACAGCGGTGAATTTGTATTCCTCCATTCAACCATGGAGTATATGAATTAAGACAACGGTGAATAATTCCATGCTCATTAAAATAATTCAATTAATATTCCTGAAGTGTACTTCCCCCACCAATCAGTTTTCAAACCTTCAAATCCTTTGATAAACTGATTTTCCACTTCAGTATGAGATATTAATACAATAATAAACCTTCCGACTTGTATTGTAAAAAGATATAAATAACCATATCAAGTGCAATTGTGAAAATAGAATACATATATATAATCACCTCAAGTAGGAGTGTCCAAAAAATATACCATAAATATGTGTTGATAAAGTATCATAATCCTCCCACTAAACTTTGAATTCCAGAATTAATAATCCACTAATTCTGTTCCTTGATATGTGACCAAGTTGTAAATGAGATAAAATAATTGAACCTCTAATGGGAGTGTAAAACCAAATGTCACATTGAAGAGAAAACCATAATTGTTAGTCCTCCCACTTAAAGTTTAAATTCCATAATTAACAAGCGTAATTATGTTTGTAGAGTATGACCAAGTCGTAAATTTCATCAACAATAAATTTCAGAGCATGTGTTCCTATTTCAAGTATTCCTCCATATGGAGTGATCTTCACAAAATGTACAGTTTGTACACCAACTTCCAATAAATTGTCAAGATAAATGAGTCCATTGTGTTAAATTCCATAATGCGTTGATTTTCATTGAGCAATAATTTCACTCTTCCTTTTCCACATAGCATACATAACCAACAAATTCCGATAGAGAAGTGTAAATTAAAATTTCTTCTCATCGTAAGTGACAAAATGATAATTCCTCCATAAACAGAGTTCGATTACATAATTTCCAATTCCAAAGTATATACAATTTATCATTAGTGAATAATTAATACACTTATTATTCCTTTGGAATTGTTCACATGTCAGTAAATTTGCTATTGTATTCCATCAAATTATGATGTAGTGGCAAAGTAAAAAATCCAACTATATGGAAAAGTAGTGACAAATAAATATTTAGTGCAAGAAATAACATTGGACATACCGTTGAGTAAATATCAATTTACTCTTCCATTGGAGTATTTCTCATATTCCTCCAAAATAATAAGTAATGCCACTTCCATTATAAACATGCTTCATGCATGTCGCCTCATGCGCCAGAGAATTCCGATGAATTATTAAAATACTCCGATAGATTTTGGAGTAATCCAATGAGTCCAGTATATTCCGGTGATAATGTAAATCCGTAGCAATTAAAAACATAGTAGCAAAAATAATAATTAATCCATCTGACAATGAGTTTAATAAATTTCCTCGGAGTGAATTCCAACTTCCTCTAAAGGCGAGTGGTGTCCAATAAAAGAAGGCCACATTTTCAAAGTATATATATGTCCTCTTCCAGGTTACACAAAATATTCCATGTAATCTGTGCACTCTCATATATAACAGATAAAGAATCAAATATTGATATACCTATGTGGACTAGTCCAAACTTTCCATAGTTTCCGGTTTAGACATATTAATGACATCACAATGATCCGAGGGTAGAAAAATAATCCAAGCCAGACTTTGGTATGCAAATTATTTCCCTACTGTTTTCCGTGATTTCCGTGATGGACCAAATACCAAAATAGACAACAGTAGCGCTCTCCTTACTTGTGCCAGCAAGAAGTAGTGCAAACAATCAATATTCTCGGCAGAAAAATAAACAAGTGTTACCGATATGTAGTTTGTACGTAGGAATCCGGCGAAGACGATACGTGCAGACCGCCAGACCAAAGCAGCAGCGGTAGTTAGCTTAATTTCTTCAATCCCTGCGTCAAAACTTGATCTGCTAGGAGTACAAGATTCCTCGATCCCTCGATCCGAGTGACAACAAAGCTTCCTCGATCAGTGCATAAGACGAGTTGAACAAGGCCGGGCGGCGGAGGCAGAACTACAGAGCCGATTCTGATTTCGTCGGCATCAATTGTTCTGACAGGACCTAGCAGAAAAAATTAATGCATAATCAATCGTGTGGCACGGAAAAACAAAAAACAACTACAACAAGCTTCTTCGATCAACATGCTCAAAGAATCTGAAGAACTCTTCCCTTCACGAGTTCACGTGAAGACTAGCAAGCGATGCTACTTGTTCCATGATGGATCGTGGCAAGCAAGCGCCTGCCTCTCGGCTTCTTTCGATCCACGTGCAGGTATCAGCCCAACATGCAGCGGATTAGCAGAGTTGCTAGCCGACTAAGGCACGACTAGATTTCGCAGCGAATCTTTCCTCGGTAGACAACCACGGCGGCCGAAGACAAGGCAGAGTTGGCAGCGGAACAGGGATCGGCGACGACCATCACGGCAGAGCGAATCTCATCAGCAGATCGGCGTCTTCCCGACGGCGATCAGGGACCATGCAGCGCCGGACGTACCTTCGGCTCTGATACCAATGTTAGGTTTTAGCACAATCCGGTCTAACCCCTAATTCCTCCGATCCTTTTCCGTGGTGCTGCTCACAATGATCAATTTGAGGCTAGGGGTTAGGGACATTTATATAGTGCTAATTTCTGGTTTTATTTAAACCGTAATTCCACAGATATATTCCAGAGACTCCAGGTTAACCAAACCAACCACGATCATCAGTAACCATCTAGGAGTCTCAATCTGCAATTAGTCCCACGAGCACACGTGTGTGAGTCACGTGTCGAATTTGAATCTAAATTCAAATTCACAGGCTTTAATCAATTCATATAGCCAACATATGAACAACCTGGCTTTCCTGATAATACTGTGCCCGGGCTTTATACATCGTATAATTCCAGTATATATAATACTGTGTTCCAGTATATCAGTAACCGGCTTCCTTAAGTATATTTCCTTAAGTATAATTCCACATCATTAATTCTCTGTTATTTCCATGATAATTCCACATGAAGTGTAATTCCGGATAATGTAGTACATATATAAAATGTTGTAAGACACAAATTCCTACAACGCTTCCATCCAACCAGTTGTGATCGACATTCCTGTGGTAGTACTACAAGCGTACTTCGAAAACAAACGACGGTGGTATATATGAGTTTGTTGCGCGAAATTTTCTGCAATTCTAGGCCCGGTTTCTTCCCTTCACCGTACTTCACTAGCAATACAATCAAGGTCCCGCAAAGTCGCAATTGCAAGTCCTTGTCATCAACGATAACCCATGCATGGGGCCTTTTGCGTCGTCCCTATCGACGGCCACCTCTTGATAAGTAATCAATCCCAGTGTGTTATCGTAGTTAAACAACGTCTCGCGTCATCGCCACTTGATTTCCGATCCACGAGACCATGACTCCATGATATTTTAGGTACCGAGCGTAACTTGTTGTTTCCAAAAACATACTCTGCATAATTTCAGCATTTTCTGTAATGGAGTTGGAAGAAAATCTTGTTAATCTAGAAAAACCCTAGGAAATCACCGATTCGAGCGGTTTACAAAGCACCATTATTGGGCTTAGAGTTACGGAAAGCAATAATTCTTGTTCGACCAGCTCTTAACGCTCAAACCCACATGCATCAAGACCCCAACCTGTCAAGGTAGGGGTGGAAAGAATAACCGATGACTGACGACTAGAACCAACAAAACCGAGACCAAAACAGAAAAATATCGAGGCAAAAAATATCGGTTTTACAACCTAATTTGGTTACGAAATTATATACACGATTTTACGCAGTTTCAGCCCCCCCCCCCCCCCCCCCCTCCTCCTCCTCTTGGGAGAAAACCCTACGCCTTCGTATGATTATATCAGTATGGAGAACACAATTATAATCACAAGGGGTGCTCGATGAGTTGAAGGACTAAGACGGCGAGTATGAATTGATCTAGAGTTTTATAAGGCTAGATGGTGTGTGTCGACGATGGCAATGATGTGATGTTTAGAAAAAAAGTAGTCCTCCATCCCATTGTTGGTATATAATAATAAAATTCAATCTATCATTTTATATTTTATATCATATTTATTTAGCATTGTTGGTATTAATATTTTGTAGTATAAATTTGGTCAAATTTACAAAAATTGACTTAAAACAAACCTAACATGCGGAGTAAAAGAAACAGAGGGTACTTCCATATTTTTAAGTGCATGGGAGCCCTTACGAATAAACACTTGAGACCTACTAAAATTTAATTCATGGTGTGTGAATGGATTATGGATGGTAGGTGAACTGAAGTGCTTCTTCCCATCCTGAGCATACTTCGACTGTACTCATGAATAACCGGAGCACTGGCTATAAAAGAACATGTTCACGGCATGTATTTTGCATTTTCAAACTATTTTTTCGAGAAATCTTTGCATTTTCATACTATTAACAAACAAAGTGAACTTATTCTGAATCGATAGCTCGCCAACCGTTGCTTCCCAAGTTTGCTCGATCTGGGAGTGTGTGGTTGGCATTTAGGCAGAGAATGCAAAAATAGGAGCAGTCTGTTGCAGTGCTTGCCATTGAGAATGAGAGGCGTCGGATCCTTGAACTGATTGTTACGTTCTTTGTCAGCAGCTAGTCTCAAACTTTCTTCAGCCTATTTCACCTTGGCAGTACGGTCAGGACTTAATATCCACATGTTTAACCTGTTCCATCGAACAGCTCCAAAAATTAGGGCCCAAGATAAAGCTGCGGTACTAAGTGCAGTACATACTTATAGGTTGAGAAAAAGACACAGCAATACACTAGCGCATGAGTCAAGGTGGCAACGGGGACGGGTACCTCCGGGGGGCACTCTTCCGTCCCCGCCCCGATCCCCGCCAATACCCGTCCCCGCTAGTCCCCGCTACGCTATCGGGGAGGAAATGGCCCCCGTCCCCGATAGTAACGGGTACCCGATCCCCATCGGGGACTCCACGGGGAGATGGACGCCACCTTCCAAGCTCGCAGAAACGGAGACACCAAGTCGCCGTCAGCTCATCTCCGGCCACCGCTTGAAGAAAAATGGAGCAGCAGTCCGCCGCCGGTATGGGGCTGCTCACCGGTGTGTGAGCAAAACCAGATCTTGAACTTGAAGCAAGAAAGCAGAGGAGAGGAAGGTGGGCTGCCGGCGACGGGATGCGGATCCGCGTGCGGGCGCGTCTCGTCGGGAGAGAGAGCTAGGGGACAGTAGTAGCCTCGCTTGGAACCGTGGAGAACGGAGGAGACGGGAGAGAGAATCGATAGGGAGGTGGCGGCGCTGTGAAAAGGGGATTAGACAGAGCGAGCATCGCGTGCGTGTCTCGTGTAGTTGTGTTCGCGTTGAGTTAGGTTAGGCTGGGTTGGGTTGGGCTGGTATTTGGGCCGTAGCTGGGCTGACTGGTGGTCTGCTATGTGGAAAAGAAGCTCAAAAACAAAAGTTGGCGGGTATCCATGAAGCCTCCATGGGGCGAATTTCTCTCCCGTACCTGCCCCGTTATGCTATCGGGTATCCGCCAAGCAATCCCCATGGAGGCAATTTGCCCCCCATCCCCGCTTCTTAGCGGGTATATACCCGTGGGTACCCGCCCCCACGGGGAAAACTGCCATCTTGAGGCATGAGTCATGACCGTAAGGAAAAAAACTACAGTATTTATTAGATACTGTAGAAATTAATTTTTTTAACATAAATTTGGTCAAATTTTAACTTAAAATAAACTTAATGCGGCCTTTCATTTTAAAGTGCATGCGAGCCCGTACGTTTGGGCATTTCAGAAATAAAATTTAGTTGATGGTGTTTGAATGGATGGTAAATGAACCGATGTACTTCTCCCCATCATGAGTATACTGCGACTGTATTCATGAATAACAGTATCATGGCAATAAAAGAACATGTTCACGGCATGTATTTTGCATTTTCATACTATTAACAAGCAAGTAAACAACTTATGCTGAATTGCTGATTCGATAGCTCGGCAAAGGTTGCTTCACAAGCTTGCTGGATCTGGGAGTACGTGGTTGGCTTTAGGCAGAGAATGCAAAAAAATGGGAGCATTCTGTTGCAGTGCCTGCCATTGAGGAATGAGAGCCGTTAGCCCTTGAACGAACTGGTACGCTCTTTGTCAGCGCCATTGAGAATCCTTTGTCGGCCCCAAGACGGTGATGACGAGATTCGCCGGCGCGAGCAGCGCCGCGGCATGGAGCAGCAGGGAGACGCGAGCAGGGTCCATGATCCTGTGCTTCTCGGGCATGTCTATTTCGAGGAGGGACAGAGGGGGTGCGCGACCTGGCCGAGCGCGGCGCCGAGAACTTCCGCCGCGATCTCGTGGAAGTGGAGATCCGGTTGGTGCCTCCATAGGCCGCGCCACCGTCGGGAGAGAAAGCTAGTGTCGGCTGCATGGCGGGTGCAGCGGAGGCGACCGAGGACCTGGAGGAGCAAGTCGTCGGGAAGGGCACTGGTCTGATCCGCGCCGTCGCCGTCCACCAAAGAGCGACGGCTAGCTCCGTGCGGTGATGGCGAGCTGGGGCGACGGCTGGACCGCAACTCCATCGCGGAACTCGCACAGAAGGCAGCCAGGGGCGAGTTGATTAATCGAAACGGCGGCGGCGGCGCCGGCCCGGGCGACAGGAAGAAGGACTAGGACTAGGACGGTTGCGCTCCCGTGTTTGGCTCGAGGAACAAAATCCCCAAAAAGGAAATAAAAAAATAGAACTAGAAATTATAATGCATATATGTTACAGTATTAACTTCCATCAAATTGAGAATAGTCATAAAACTAAATTCCCTTTAAAATATAACACGTACAGAATACTAAAGTGGAAGAGCCGTTCCTGATGTCATAATTTCTCCGACAATTGGAAACTACAATTTCTTCACAAACCATTAACTATAACATGAAATATAGACGATCATCTTCACCGGTGTCCCCGAAAAAGTGTCGAGCACCCAATAAACAGATGCCGCTTTGGATGATGACGGACACTTGTCATGATTGATGGTGGCTAAGGGATGGGTTATTTCTATCTGCCACACATGTATATATAATATACTGCAGTGAATGGAAATCACGCACCGTGTAATGATTCTTCTCGTTATCTCTCTATTCGGAAGAATATTGTCGGTCATACTTAGCATGCCGGTCTGTCGACTACTTCATTTTTTTTACTCCGCATATTAGATTTGTGTTAAATCAAACTTTATAAAGTTTGATCAAGTTTAAAGAAAAAAGCACCAACATTCATAGTATCAAATCAATATCATTTGATTCATCATGTAATATTTTTTATATTGTATTTTCTTTGGTATTTGGTATTGGTATTTTTTAATATAAATTGGTCAAACTTTACAAAGTTTAATTTTAAATAAAACTAATATGTGGAGTAGAAATAATCGCAGGGTACCTTCCATTTTTAAGTCCATGCGAGCCTCGTACGATAAGGTACTTCAGAAATAAAATTTGGTTGATGCTGTGTGAATGGATGGTAGGTGAACTAATGTACTTCTCCCCATCCTGAGCATACTGCGACTGTACTCATGAATAACCGGATCACTCGCTATAAAAGAACATGTTCACGTCATGTATTTTCATACTATTAGCAAGCAAGTAATAGCTCGGCAAACGTTGCTTCACAAGCTTGCTGGATCTAGGAGTATGTGGTTGGCTTTAGGCAGAGAATGCAAATTTGGGAGCATTCTGTTGTAGTGCTTGCCATTGAGAATGAGAGGCATCAGGACTCTTGAACTAATTACTACGCTCTTCGTCAGCAGCTACTCGCCAACGTTCTTCAGTGGCGATCAACGACCCAGTACGTCCACCGGATGTTCCACCGAACAGCTCAAATAATTAGGGCCCAAATACCAGCGAAATGCTAAGTAAATAATAAATACAGTATATAGTTAGGTTGAGAAGAAAGAGAAAAAAGGGCCCAACAGTACACTGCCTCGTGGTACAATAAAGAGTAAATTCCATTTTTTACCCCACAGTTGCGCATTTGTGACATTTATTTAGTGAAACAAAATTAGAAATACACCATATGTAAACCAACTAACCCAATTTTACCCTATTTCGACATTATGCATGTTTCATTAGAATAGACAGACATCTTAGCACCATGTGGTCCGTCAAAATATGTAAAATCGGAAGGAGATAGCGACGATAATGTCGAGTGTTCTCGTCACCATTTGTCCAATTCCTCGTCGGTGTCCTGATATTTTTTATCAACCGACACCTTACCCAACAGAAATGCACTCAAAAAAAGCGGTGAAAAGTTTCTAGAATTGATAATCTAGATGATTTTTCACTAGATGGGGCAATTAGTGAGTGGAGTTCACTCTATAATAGAGAGAAAAAACTCGACATTATTGTAATAAAATTAAGAGGGGAGTAAGAATCCTGGTCGCTACAAATCCCGATCGGCTTGATCCTCGACAGAGAAATAATCGTCCCTTACACCTACTGAAGTGTCTAACGCCGCTCATCCCATGAGTGATTGCAACTTTGCGACTTCCTGGTTGTTTAGGTGTTGTTGAAAAAATATTTTATTCTTGTGAACTTTCGAGTGCCGACCTTGCGTGTTCAGTCACCAATTGAAGCTAGGAAGTAGTATTATTTGCCTTTTTATGCTAGATACAAAACTGAGAGAGGTGGTTGGGACAAGGAATTTAAAACCTATATACGAGTTTCGGTTTGGAATCCTAGTCGTACACTTCCTTATTTGTGGTTTTGTTCCTTTATAGTTAGGCCCCACATTATGTACTTCTATATTGTCATTTGCAGGAGTGTTGATCCCACGTGTACGCGATTTGCAAGTTGTTAGTCCCATGTGTCGTGCAACTCACCACTAACTCTAAATTACTCTCTCCATATCAAAATATAAGATGTTTTATAAATTTGATATTTTATCTATATGGATGTATCTAGACGCTTATTAGTGTGTAGATTCATTAATCTCAATCCGTATGTGGTCAGTATTGAAATATCTCAAACGCCTTATATTTTGATACGGAATTAGGTTGATAGTCGAACAAATGAACACGCTAAATTGATATTACTAAAATTCAGTTGCATTTTTTATAGTAGAATTCTAGATAGATACAAGGTCCCAATATGCCCTCTTGCCTATTGTGTCGTAGACAAAATCTTATTTTGGCGACATATTTAGACTGTTCTTTGTCCAAGATGTGCTAACTCTTCGATTTGAAGCTGACATGCTTTTCACCAATAACAAGCTACATCTTTTTTCCTGGAAATAACAACCTACCTTGCACCAAGAATAACCGACATTTCTCATGTAACAACCACTTAACATGAAGAGTAAAAACAGACTATATATGTAAAGGCTCGGCAGATTGCCATACCGTATTTGAAATTCCCTTAGCATCTATGAGCAACTGTAGGGTGCGGGCACTCTTCTCTGTCCATAGTTTGAGGTCCTACATACGCCACCGTTGGCCAACCCCAATATTTGGATAAGAACTACGGCAATTCCACTAGACATTTTTCATCATTGGCGCTGAGAAGCACGACAAGTTGAAAAAGGCCCACACACGGATATCCATAGCCGCTTAAGCACGACAGCCATTATGTAATTGTCAATGCCCTTTGTATAACTGCTCTGCTGCACGAGAAGCTCCTAGACCGTTGGCGAGTGGACCTTGATCTTGCCGATAGCGCCATGGGACACCTCTAGCACGCGCAGGCGAGGGCACCGCATGACCAGCGCATCCATGTCGAAGTGAGAGCCTGAAATGTATAGCCACTCCAGCATAGGGAACAAGATTTTTTTGTGATTGAACAATTAGTATTATTTGCTTCTTTGGTACGATACAATACCGAAAGAGTTGTTGGGACAAGAAATCTAAAACCTAGAGACGAGTTTCAGTTGGAATCCTAGTCATACATTTCCTTATTTGTGGTTTTGTTTCTTTTACAAGAGTATAGGACCCACATAATGCACTTTTATATTTTCATTTGCAGGAGTGTTGATCCCACAAGTAAAACAAGAGTATATTTTTGTTTACCCAATTTGCGAGGTTGGTGGTTCCACATGTTAAAAATACATTTGTTAATTTTTGTCTTGTGCAAGGTATTCTGTCCCTCATGGAATAATTAGTGGAGAAAGAGCAGGGAACTCACCACCAACTCCAGACTTTATAAGTAGATAGATAATAACTACTCACTTATTTGTATCATAAATTTCTTTTCTAATTCAGTTTGACCATTATTGTTTATGTATGCGGAACGATATAATGCATGATGGATTTAGCAGAACTGGGTATCTTCTGTCCCATAAACATTGCAACAATAATAGAAACTGGTCCTCCCATTATTATTTACCTGCTAAAGTTTGCTAGGGGAAGAGCTTGGCAGTATATACTCAATTATAATTCGTGATTTTTTTATTTTCGATGATTTTGTTGTCAAGTGCAATTTTCTCATGGTTTTGGAAATCCATGAATAGTCACGAGATAGGAATGCACATGTAAAAATAGCCAAAAAAAATTATAGAATTTTTTATGCAAAATTTTATAAACACATAGTCCAACTAATGATGTTCCAACATTAACCAGGGCCCCTATCACTCACACTTGTAATGTACTATCCCTGATTATACCTGCAAATAGGTATAAAAAAGGTTTTAGTGAATAATAAAATTTCAATCCGGAAATGTCGATAAGAGCGTGGTGAGAAGAAGGTGCCAACCTCTCCGGGGAGAGAGGATTTTATAGCGCCCTTAATCCTAAGCTGCACCATGGCATTTAACGCCACCGTGTGTCAGTGGTCAAAGCACTGGCACTTCGACTTGACATGGCGAGTACTCGAAGCGACGGTATGCCCACGGTGGAAAAGGCTGCCTTTTCGGACTTTGGTGCACGAATATAATGGGGGAAGAGACTGCCAAGTGGGCCATCTATGAGCATGTGCTTTCACGCATCGTTCGGGGCGGTGAAAACTACTGCCACGCATTGAACGTGCACGCCACCGCTCGCCACCTGCCTGTGGCGTGCGCTAGCGATGCAAAATTACTAGTGTCGCGCCACAAAAACCACGCGTCACTGAGACTTTTCGCTCGCGTGGTCTCGTGGGCCTCATGTACCAGTGGCGTAGCGCCCGTATCTGCACGGCCAACAGTTGCATGCCAATTTACGGCGCGCCATTGCTTATATTAGTAGCGTGCAAAACAGAAAAGAAATTGCCACTGATACGAGGACTACGCTAAGATGTTTTCCTACTAGTGCGGGCTGCTTCTACGTGCCTTTTATCGCACACATGTACCCTATATACTACGGTATAATGAAAATCACGACTGGGCCGCGTGGTGACCGTTCTCATTCTCATTGTCGATGATGACATAGCATGACGGTCTCTCAACTATTTCATATATTTAACTCCGCATATTATGTTTGCTTTAAGTCAATAAAATTTACCAAATTTATAGAAAAAATACCAAAATTTATAATTCAAATCAATATAATTCAATCTATCATTTAATTATTTTATATCGTATTTATTTAGTATTGTTGGTATTGATATTTTTTATATAAATTTGGTCAAATCTTACAAAATTTGACTTGAAACAAACCTAATATGCGGAGTAACATGTACTTCCATATTGAGTGCATGGGAGCCCTTACACATAAGCACTTGAGACCTACTAAAATTTAATTTATGGTGTGTGAATGGATGGTAGATGAACTGATGTACTTCTCCCCATCCTGAGCATACTTCGACTGTACTCATGAATAACCGGATCACTGGCTATAAAAGAACATGTTCAGGGCATATTTTTTGCATTTTCATACTATTAACATGCAAAGTGAACTTATTCTGATTCGATAGCTCACCAACCCTTTCTTCACAAGTTAATTTGATCGATCTGGGAGTATGTGGTTGACATTTAGCTTTAGGCCGAGAATGCAAAAATAGGAGCATTCCGTTGCAGTGCTTGCCATTGAGAATGAGAGGCGTCGGGATCCTTGAACTGACTTATTCAACCTCAGTTGCAGCATGGAGGGAGGCGGCCGGGACCTTTTCGGTCACGCGGCTGCTCTGCAATAGAGCGGGATGAGGTTTTGCTGCGTCTGGCGGCGCCGGAGGGAGGCTACCGGGGAGAGCTTCTACTGTGTCGGGTGACACAGAAGAGAGGTGGTCGGGGGTGCTGCGTGGAGAGGCATGGGAGGGAGTGTTATAAACGATAGCAAAGAAACGACGAAGAGCGGAACGATCAAACCAAAGGGGACACGAAATTTTAACGTGGAAAACCTCTCCAAACAAAGGAGAGGAAAAAACCACGGGCGCCAGCCAGCAACACTTCACTATATCGGGGTGAGGTTACAAACGCCGGGGATTTACACAATGCGACTTATCCCAACCGGCGGCTTACAAGAGGAATATATGGTGGCATAAAACACTAGGTCGGCTGCAGTCCAACCCAGAAACGATCCGTACCGTACCGCGGGGGGCTGCCGCCCCCCGCACCCCCCTCCGTGGACGCTCCGCTCTCCTTCGTCACAAGTTGGACTTCATCAGTATAAACGAATTTGGATCACCACAAAAATAACACACAGGGAGGCGGTCGCCATTGGAGGGTGTCGAGCAGATCTAGAGCCAGATCGTCTACATTTGGCTGAGCTTTACCGGGCTACTGAGGCCCAATTCACCACAATAGGCCGATTTTACCTCCAGTGTAGCGTCTCCTAACGACATTTGGCTCAGCGCAGAACTGACCGAAAAATGTTCTCAGAGCGTGATCCGATGGCAAAAACTGCCCAGTTCGGGAGAGATCGTGAGAGAGCTCCTCTTTGGCGCAGTTTTAATGTCCCTAATAATTGTCGCGTCCTTCTCAGCAGCTACTCCCAAACTTTCTTCAGTCTATTTCAGCTTGGCAGTACGGTCAAGACCGAACATTCACATGTTTACCCTATTCCACCGAACAGCTCCAAAAATTAGGACCCGAGGTAACACTGCTAAGTAAGTACGGTATATACTTAATTAGGTTGAGAAAAAGACCCAGCAGTACACTATGTGCATGATGGTAATGGGAAAAACCCGGTATTACGGTAACAAACAGATGGACGTAAGAATCCTGATCGCTATTGATCCCGATCGGCTTAATCCTCGAAAAGAGAAATAAATACTAGGGCTATGCTATGTTGCTTCGGAGCGCCGCGACGCCAGTTTAAATTTTATTAGAAATCTTGTAAAATACCAATGAAATTTAACATTTTGCTTAAAAAATCAACAATTTTTCGTTTTGGTTAGAGGGCGCCGCTGGGAGCAGCATCCCCATTTTGTCGTACATGTGTCGACACCTCAAGCGAGCAAATTTTGAGGGTGCCGGACAGAATTCGGAGCTGCCGGTGGAGATGCTCTCCACCGACTCCCAAGAGAAGTGACCAAGACCCCTAAACAGACGCCGTTTGGAGATTATCATGGCGAACTGACGAGTTCTTCTACATGCCTTTTATGCCACACATGTACCGTATCCAATATAGCGTAATCGAAATCTCGCCTCGAATATTTGGCGATTCTTCTCGTTCTCTCTTCGTTCGTAAGAATATTGTCGGTGAGACTTTGCATGCCGGTCTCTCAACTATTTCATTTTTCTTACTCTGCATTTTAGGCTTGCATAAGTCAAACTTTCTAAGTTTGATCAAGTTTATAGAAAAAATACCAACATTTATAATACAAATCAATACCATTTGTTCCATCATATAATATATTTTAATATTAATTATATTTATTTGATATTATAGAAATGAATATAAATTAATGTCTTTTAACATAAATTTGGTCAATTTTGACAAAACTTAAATTAAAATAAACTTAATATGTGGAGTAGAAAAAAAGGAAGGAACCTTCCGTTTTAAAGTGTGCGAGCCTGTGCGATTGGACACTTCAGAAATAAAATTTAGTTGATGGTATTTGACTGGATGGTAAATGAACTGATGTATTCTCCCCACCCTGAGCATACTACGACTGTACACATGAATAACCGGATCACTGGCTATAAAAGAACATGTTCAGGGCATGTATTTTGCATTTTCATACTATTAACAAGCAAGTAAACTTATGCTGATTCCATAGCTCGCCAACCGTTGCTTCACTAGCTTGCTGGTTCTGGTATGTGGGTGGCATTTAGGCAGACGATGCAAAAATGGGACCATTCTGCCGTAGTGCTTGCCATTGAGAATGAGAGGCGTCAGGACCCTTGAACTAACTGTTACTCTCTTCGTCAGCAGCTACTCGCCAACTTTCTTCAGTCATATTCAGCGAAGCAGTAAGTTCAGGGACTGTTCGTCTGTTCCACCGAACAGCTCAAAATTAGGGCCCCAAATACCAGCGAAATAGTAATTTAATAAGTACAATATATAGTTAGGTTGAGATGAAAGAGAAAAAGGCCCAGCAGTACATTACTGTAACAAAATGAAGAGAGACTTAAGAATCCTGATCGCTATTAATCCCAATCGGCTTGATTCTAAACAAAGAAATAATCGTCTTTTTACACCTACGTACGGAAGCGTCCAATGCCCCTTATGCCGTCAGCTTGCAGATCAATAGAGAGTTCCTATGGCTATTGCTAAACTCTAGTACTAGTATAAAAGAGAGCGAATAGACAGGAAAAAATTGTTTGTGATGAGGTGTAGGAGCATTTAGAGCAATGATGAAAGGTCATTGTAAGATTTGAAGCACTACAATTGTTAAAATTTTGAAACTTAGAAAGATGGTTGTCAAGGACGAGAATTGCGATCATCTAGGAGAACGAGATTTTTTTTTGTGATAGAACAGGTAGTATTATTTGCCTCTTTTGCTAGTCGTACATTTCGTTATTTAATTTGTGGTTTTTTCTTTTACAAGAGTATTGGCCCCACATAATGCACTTTGTATATTTTCATTTGCAGGAGTGTTGATCACACATGTAAAATAAGAGTATATGTTTGTTTACCCGATTTGCGAGGTTTGTGGTTCCACATGTTAAAAATGCATTTGTTTATTTGTATCTTGCGCAAGGGTATCTGTCCCTCATGGAATAATTAGTGGAGAAAGAGCAGTGAACTCACCACCAACTCCAAACTTTATAAGTAGATAGATAATAAATTTCTACCGTGCCACTATCGTATAATTTCTAAATTTCTTTTCTAATTCAACTTGACCATTATTATTTTTCACAAAAAAAAGACCATTATTATTTATGTATGGAACGATGTAATGCATGATGGATTTGGCGGAACTGGGTATCTTCTGTCCCATGAACATTGCAATAATAATATAAACTGGTCATCCATTATCCCATGCTAAAGTTTGCTAGGGAAAAGCTTGGCGATTATAATTCGTTGAAATAAGTTTATTTTCGATGGTTTTCTGTCAATTGCATTTTTTCTCATGGTTTTTAGAAATGCATGAATAGTCCGAGATAGGAATGCACATGTAATATAGACATGATTTTATAGAAGTTTTCTGAATCGGTAAAATTTTAAAAACACATAGTCCAACTAATGATGTTCCAACATTAACCATATGGGCCCCATAACTCACACTTGTTATGTACTTTTCCCTGATTATACCTGCAAATAGGAATAAAAAAGGTTTTACTGAATAATAAGAGTCCTATTTTCTTCCTTTGACTTGCCTCCAAATGTATTCTCCCAGTGAATTTTCTTTGCCTCATTTCTACGACTCATATAAAGTATAGTTTTTACGAAATGCAGCATCAGCTCGCTGCTTTCATTCTTTGAAGATGGCTAAGTATAGACAAGTTCTAGGCCAGTCCAAGTATTTAGCTCAACAATCACTTTGTCGGCAACTTGCATCGCAGTAGAAGCATGAGATTTGAGATTCGCATATTACTCTCTTGTTTGTTTAATTTTTAATATATCACCTTCAAGCTATATCATGAATATGTTTACAAATAAAAAAATAAAGCTCAGATTCCAGTACGGTTTGTGCTTTGCTTTGGGTCATACAACATGTTCAAAATGATTGTATTTTTAACATAACAGGAGCTTCCTCTTTTTTCCAGGTTATCTTTTGGCTACCCATTGGACCCGTATGTGATTATTTCTCCAGCCGGTCAAGAAGTGGGTGGTCATGTATATTGGGTGCAATTTTGAAAATTGTTGCACGCGATTTGTTCAACCGGTGCGGCTAACGGTCTGACAAAAGAATTACATGTTGGGCTTTACATGTTTCTCATTTTTCCGTTGGTTGATCTATATCCAATTTATTTGACCTTGAATTTGTAAACATTTTGAACTGAATTAATGAAATATATATGACTATATGCATTGATACAAAGCCCGGCTCTTCCTTACAAAAATCAATCTGACGGTATCATAGTGAATCAATCTATGGAAATTGCAATCCGTTGTTTTTCCTTTGTTTCACCAAAACAAAGAGGCTAACTAATGTGAATTGATGTATTTTATTGATGTTACAACATAGTTTCTCTGCCCCAACTATAAGATGTTTTAGTAGACTAATTTAGCCTACCAAAATGTTTTATAATTAGAGACGGATGTAGTGCATCACAGCGGAAGAGTGCTCGATGATCGAATTCAAGCAAGACTAGTTCATGATTCCCTCAAAGAAATAAAAAGGTCGACGGTTGTTGCAGACTTGCACTGTCTCTTTTGACTTGTCAGTGGAATAGCCAGCTTGTCATGTAAAGGTTGTTTCTGCGACAAAAAAGGTAGCTAGTTATGGCTACTGACGCCATACCATTTGCAATATACATGGCACTCACGAACCTCATATTTTTATTTAGTTTGTTATGCATGTGCCATTAATGTATACTCGGGACATGATCAGAGTATAGTTGGTAAGACTTAACAGTTCTCTCTGAAAATACAGTCTACATGGTGTAAATGGATGTTAGGTGAATTTACATGCACTTCTCCCCGTCCTGATGAAAGCACGGCCGTACTCTTGGATAACCGGATCACTGGATATAAAAGAGCATGCACACTGAGTATGCGTTTACATATTAACAAGCAAGTGAATTTTCTTGACACCATAGCATGCTATCGAATTTCCCCTAAAATAGTTGAATTATCAGGTAATCGTTGCTTTGAGCAATGTTGCATCTCATGATCGATCTGGTTGGTGTTTAACCAGAGAATGTGCTGAAATGGGAGGATGTGTAACTATAGTACTTGCTCGGTTGGAACGAGAGGCATCAGGACCCTTGAATAGAGGGGTTGTTCCTTCCTAAGAACTAGTCTTTAGATCTGAAGTTTCGCCGGTGTGCGGCAAGCTCAGTTGTATGCCACAAAGTTGGTAGCTCGATTGGACAAGATGGCTTGGGTAGAGGCTGTGGAATTTGCAGAAGATGTCGGTGCCTGTCACATCAGCCGACAGAGTGTCTTCAAATTTCTTAGGCCCCGCTTGGGAGACCAGTTTTTCCTCCGTATACCGCCCGGAAAAATCACGGACCCAGTTGGACCCGTAATTTATAACTGGCTTCCGTCGTTTTTCCTTACTGGCGTAAAAATAAACCCCGTTGAAAAACCGCTCCTGACCCCGACCCCAGACCCCTAGGGTTCCTCCGCCGCCGCCTCGCCGTCGGCGCAGCGCCCGGCCCGGCCGCCGCCCCTCCCATCTCAGGCGAGGCCCCCTCTCCCCCGCGTCCACGCCGCCCCCGCGGCGGCCGGTCGCGGCCCCTCTGCTTCTTCTCCCGTCGCCCCTCCCCGTGTCTCCCCTCCCGCCGTTGTCGGCGCGCGCCGCCGAGCGCAGATCGGCGGGGGCCGGCGGCGGCGGAGCTTCTCTCCCCGCGTCGTAGGAGGCCTCGCGGGGTGGCGCTCCTTCGGCGGCGGTGCATCCCAGGTTGGCGGCGGGTTCGGCTTTGGCTGGGTGGTGAGCGTCCGGAGGCGCTAGCAGTGTGCTGCGAGGCAGCGCAGGGCTGCAGGCGGCGGCGTGCTAATGGTGGCGCCGACAGCACCCAGCGGCCCAGATCTGGGCCCAATGGGCCCCATCTGGGTCGGGCGGGCTAGCCTGCCCAGCCGTTGGGGATGGAGGTGCAGTAGATGGTGCAGGGGATAGCAGCGATGGTGGCCGGCCTGTTGCAACGTGGTGGCGGGCTTTACGTGTCCGATTTGGACCCGGCCGGACCTTGTTGGGACTGGTGTGCCTCTGCGGGGGCTTTACGGGCCCGCTGGGCCCGGCCGGACCTAACGGGGACTGGTGTGCTTCGCTGCCGTGTCCGGTCGACTATCGCCCTTGGCGATGGAGGTAGTTCCCTCCCGCACGGCGGCTGAACTGCTGACCTCGGTACAAACTACTTGTGGCCACCGTCTTGCAGACCTTGTGACGATTGCTTCGGTGTGACGACGTTGGCGGCTTCGTGACCGTGGTGGCACATGTTGGTGGGTGGCTAGTCTGGTGGTGTCGAGGCTTTGTCCTTGCGGGGCTCTTGTGCTACGGATCGTCCGGGGTTTGTGGATAGGGTTTTCGGGAGAAATCCTTGTCGGCTTGGCCGATACCGACGCGGTGCCGCCTCTGGGTGGCATCATCCCTTTCTGAAGGGCGTCGTGGCTACCCTTCGTCCGCTTCCCTCTGTGTGCCGGGGGAAACCCTAGGACCAGTCGCTGGTTCGGGCAGCAGCGTGCGCTTCCCTTCTTGAAGGTGCTGCTTGGTTCGACGATGCGATGCTAGGAGCGTGGTGGTACATCTTCGGAGAGGGTGCACCGGTTGCGGTCTCCGTCGTTTAGTCAATCTGCTTCTGTCTCCCTTTTTATTTCTTCTTCTATTTTCTTTGGGTGCGTGTGTTTGCTGCTGCCCCAGCATGTTGTTTGTTCTTGTTGTTGGTTGTATCGGGTGTTTGTTATATTAATATAGCGGGGCTACGGCCTATTTCGTCAAAATAAACCCCGTTCCCAAGCGGGGCCTGGTGAACTCTACCCAGGAACCAAACCAGGTCCTATTGTTAGAACGTGGTAGTGCGTCTCTGCTGCCACCGAAAGCGTACAAAACAGAAGCAAAAGCAATGAAAGGGAGGAAGCATAGGAAGAACCAGCACAAGCAAGACGAGAGAAAGGCCAACTCGGAATCACGGTCGTGCACTCGAGTCAATGGGCAGCATTAGGCTCAGTAGAGGCGTCTTTTTTTGTTTTGTCTTTGGACCTTTAAACAAACATTTTTTTTTGAAAAAAGGCAAAAATGTCCAGCTTTGAATTAACAAAGCTCAGAGTTTTACATCAACAAATACAAGGTGTTGAGGAGAACCTCTCGAGCAGAACAAGGACAAGCTAAAAGGAAACGAGCTACACTACGCCGAGCACCACATCCTTGCGTAAAACGGCCAGCCAAGAGGCAGGATCGGACCACCAGCGAAGAAGCCACCACAGCTAGCACTGAGCTTGACATCGGAGAAGTAAGTAGGAGACGAAAGACCAGAGTCTTGAGCAGACGACGAGCATGAAGGAGAGGAAGCCGAGGATCACATCGCCGAACGGAGGCCCGCACCAATGCAGCAGCGAGCACCAAACCCTCGCGTAGAACAGCCAGCCACCAGAGAGGCTGGATCGGACTTCATCAAAGACGGTGAGCACCAAACCATTGCGTAGAACGGCTAGCCACCAGAGAGGCTGGATCGGACCACCGTGTCCGCAGGCTAAACCTCCACGAAGCCCAGGAACAGGGCAACTTCACTTCAGATCGTGGGCTACGAAAAGGCACTAGCTTTGCACTCAAACAACCATGGCAAGGTGAGGAAACACCTGCTCCAAGACGGTGCCTCCAAGGAAGTCACGACGCGGAAGCGACGCCACCGTCGGGTCAGCTGACTTGGGTTTTCACCCCGAGAAAACACGAGGGAGGTGGGGTGGAACCACGGTTTCGCCCGGCCCCAAGAGGGAACACGGCGACACGGTGTCGCCGACACCGGCGCCAACGCCGGCTTGAGCTTTCGCTCGGTCCGGTCCCTCCTTCCCATCGTCAAGGGCAACCAACTCTAACCCCCACCCCGAAGGGCAGGGGATACCATGGCTGCAACAGAGCCTCTAGATCGGTATCTGGGCAAGAAACGGCGCCCTCGCCGAACCTCGCTAGCAACTCCAAATGTCGAAATCCATGTCGCCCATACGACCATAGACCACGACTGATACCCACAAGTATAGGGGATCGCTGAAGTCTTCGTTGGGAAGTATTACCCAAATTTATAGTTCGACTCGATGGGAACACAAGAATATCAATAAGACCTTGGCAATTGATGCGTCACTCTCAACCACACCTGTATATCAATAACTTGCAGCAGTAATAGTGATGGCAGTAGTATGATTCAAGTAACAAGCAGAACAGTAGCAGTGAACAAGTGTTTCCCAGTTTTCACCGGAAAAGTGAAAGTGTAACTCAGAGATTCAAAACGTAGGCATGAGGTGATAGCGGGGTGTTGCAAGAATGAGATTGATCATATAATAAGAAACAAGTAACAATGGGACCTATCTCTAACTCCGATATATGTAGGTATGTGTTCCATATTTAGTTGTGCGTACTAACCAAGAGAATTTGCACAACATCTATTGTCCAACCTGCCCATTTCACCGGGGCCAACTTAGAACTACAGGTAATTAAGGTCTACCCTTTTGAATAGACCAAAACAATGCATTAACACTTCATGAACACATAGAATCCTCAAACTAAAACATCCCCCCTTTGTTTTCCCTATATGTCACGTTTAGGGTTCGCAGGTTCAACATAATAGCAGGTGATACACTTTGCAGATAAATACCAAACTCAAATATATGATGAGGCAATATAAGTTCAGTACTGAAATCATGCCACTCGGGCCCTAGTAGCAAGCATTAAACATAGCAAGAGCGCATCAACACAATACAAAAGTATCCTCAAGATTAAACCCTAAAATCCCGAACAACGGATAACATTACATGATCAATCTCATCCAATCCCCATCCACCTCACATGCCTACAGCGGACTACTCACACATGGTGATGGAGAGGGAGTTCATGGTCGATGGAGATGAAGGCGGTGAAGATGGCGGTGAAGACGGTCTCCGGATCCCTCCACCGGAGGAGAAATCCTGGATCAATCTGTCCCCGAAACGAAGATCGTGATGGTGGCGGCGTTCTGTTTCGCGAAAGCTCCTCTCCTCCTAGGGCAAGCACTTTTTCGTATATGTGAGGGGGTACGTCGAAGACCGAAGGCGAGGCGGCGCCCGAGGCCCATTTGGGCTGGGCCCACGCGGCCAGGTACAGGGGCCCGTGGGACCCACCCATTTAGCCCTCGAGCGCTTCCTCGTGTCCATCTTTTGTCCATTGTCCTCCTTTTCCATAAAAATTGACGTGGTAATTTTTCCCGATTTTATTTCCTGCAGAAATAGCCAGAAAAGAGACTTTGCTAAAAACAGCGTCAGATTCAGCAGTTTTATTCAAATATGGGAAGATTCTGGAGCAAATTATGAGGCAAAGTGCTTGGAAAAGTAGATGCATTTTGGATGCATCAACGACCAACACCGAGACCACCGTCCAGGGCCGCCTCCCTGGCATCCGAACTCCACGCACCGCCGAACCGAGAGGAGAAACAAGCTCCACCGCGACGGCCAACCCCTACTGACCGTGACAGATGGCTTCACCACCATTCGCAACCACACCACCGCGCAGGACCTACGGGCCCGTCCCAGAAGATTGACCCAACCGCAACCCCCATGGTTGCTGCCGGAGCCAGATCTGAAGGGTGTGAGTAGGGGTGGGCATAAAAAACCGAAAACCGAACACCGAACCGTTTAGATCCGCCGCCACAAGGTCGGTCCGCCCGCACTCGAGCAGATCCCGAGCTCCACCAGCCGCTGCGCGAGGAGGGGGCCTCGCCGCCGTCGTCAACCGCACGGGCTCGGCCCGGCGGTGACCGCCGGCGGCGGCGAGGGAGGGGGAGGGAGGAGGTGAGGGCGCTGGGACTCTGGAGGCAGGCTTTGGATTTCATTCGAGCATAACTAATCCATTCCTTTTACGAAGCCGCGAATCAAAAGGTTCCTCCAAAATGGAAGTTGACGGACAATAGGATCTCTGTTCACTTGGCATGGTAATCGCAGTATCCATACGAGCATCTTTACTATTAAAGCGCAGTCTGCCGTGATGGCAGGGTTTCGGTTACCGGCCAAAATTCCGCGGTAACCGGCCGGTAACCGGATTTATCGGCCACCCCCGGTAATTGTGTATATCGGCAGAAAAATCCCGGAATATTCAAATCTGGACCGAATTCATTGCCCCAAATTTTAAATTTGAATTTTTTTCGACGTTTTATGTTTGAATCCTAAATTCTTGCCGGAAAATTAGGCCGGTAACCGGCCGGTATTTTCCGGTAACCACGGTTACTAGAAATACCGAGCCCCTCCGGGATTTTTTTCCAAACGGTAACCAAAACCTTGCGTGATGGTACATCCGGTGGTACGTCGTACGTAGTGAAGGAGAGAGATCCCGCTAAACTGAGCCCTCCCGCAGTCCCGCTCGGAAAAAACTGCTCCACGCTCCCCACGAGGCCACAATCGTGTCTTCGTTTTCTTCCTTCCGATTCAGGTGGACGGAAGTGGTGGTTTTTCCTTTCTCGATATCCTCTCAGGCAGAGTCTGATCTTCTTTCGCCACTCCCCCTTCTACAGTAGAGAGAGGAGAGTGAGAGAGCGACCACCGTTTCCCCCCCCCCCCCGGTTCCCCGGCGCCGCCGGTGGTTCCCCCCTCCTTCTCAGTCCGCTGCGGCGGGGGAAGGGTGGGGGAACCCTGGATCTGTGCTGCCGGGCTGTAAATAGGGCATGGAGGAGTGTGGCCGGCGGCGGCGTCTCGGTGGGGGCGGCGTCGGTGCGTTCGGCCTCTTGGTCACCTCAGATCCGGCTCCCTCTCGTTGATGCCGTGTGCGTTGACGATGGATCTGTGGGTGTTTCCCCCCGTGGGCGGCGTGGCGACGACGACGCTCTCGTGATGTGGGAATCCCGTCCTCGAGCCCTCTGTCGATGCGCCGCCGTCTCCTCCAACGTCGGCGTAGGGCTACTGAGGTACGTGTTCGGAGGGCTTCCTGCTTGGGTGGTTCCGCGGCCTGCGCAGGTCTGGTGGTCGAAGGTGGGCGGGTCCGTCGTCGGTGCTCCGTTTCGGTGCCGTTGGTGGTTGGATCTTCGTCCAGGAGAGGGCTGGCGATGCTTGTTCAACGTTCTAGGTTCCGTCACGGTGCGGCGGACGGCTCCTGTCTTCAAAGCCTGGAGGTCCTCTCTGGTGGTGGTTAGTGGGTGGTGTGTCCTCGTCTTCTCCGGCGACGGTAAAGGCGACGCCGTTGCGTTCGGTCGTGTTTTCCCCCTGCGTGTTCCTGTGCTGGCATATGTATTGTCCTCTGTACTTTGTATTTTCTGAAATATATATGCAGTTTCTCAAAAAAAAAAAAAAAAAGATATCCTCTCAGGCGGCACCTGCCCTCACTCTCCTCTCACGCGACGCTCCGGACGGCCGCGCCTCATTGTCGCAGCGTGCTCCCTGCTACGCCTCGCCGCCTCCACGCCTCACGAGTGTAGGCTATTACTGCCCCCGACACGGCCTCCCCATTAGTCCCCAAGCGACGACCGGACGACGCCGCCAGAAGCCTGCCCACCGGTGCCATGAAGCCTGCGACGCCGCTCCCTGTAATCCGCCGCCCTGTACGTTTGGTATGGGTTTTCTTATACCTGCATGACGCAGTAATGATTTGAAACGAAAAGATGATTCAATTTGCTCGATAGCATCTCCACTGGACGAATCTGTCATCTAGGTCTTTGTACAGAGTATTGCTCCAACGAATCCCGTATATTGACATATTTTGACAAAGTGATCAATACGTGAAAAGGAAAGATATTAAAGATAATTTTGTTCATTGCTTGTCTAAATGTTTTTACAGGTAGCTAGCTGAGCCGCTTAGGAGATTGCCAACCACCGGGGAGAATAAGGAGTTTGGCAGAGGGAGGAGCCAGGAAGGAGGAGGCCAAAATCAGCAATTGAACAACATGCAGAAAGGGGAGTAGAGTAAGATGGGCACAATACAGAGGAAGCAACTAGAAAAGCAATCTCTTGAATTAGATTCAGGCATCTTCAAGTAATCGAGGTATACCCTTAAACTGAGCAGATATATGGGTGTTCCTGAAATTGATTTGTTTGCTTCAGATCTTTAATATCACAATAGTGTTTTTGGAGAATCATATATCTGTTTCGGTCATACCTAAAAACATATGAAAGTATACTTATGTTTATGTGCTTTGGATGTTTAGCATCATGCCAGCCAAAAATTAGAGTTTAGTACCTGTTAGCATCGACAGAAAATGTTGAATATTGTATATCTAAACCGTGTCGGTTAAGTTAGGGTTAGGGTTTTACCTCTCTCTCCCTCCTATATATATGTAACCTTTGGTGATCGTTAATACATACAATAGATTTCTACCCAACAGCTTGGTATCAGAGCCCTCTTCCTCGTGCGCCGCCTCTGCGCCGCCATGACTACCTCTTCTTCCTCGACAACATCCATTGCTTCCGCCCCAATAGCTTCTATCAGCAATCCCCACCCTACCCTGCCCCTATCTCCAGCTCTCACCGATGCCCTCAACCTCAACGGCCTCAACCTCCATGGCCTCTCTGCCCCTCTACCCACCACCACCACCTTCACCTCCGAAACACAACCCTCCGTTGTCCTCCCCTTCCAACTTGCACCACCAGCCCACCTGGTCGCTCCCTTCCCACGCCATCCCCTTCGATCCCCACGCCCCGGCCGACAGCGCCGTCCGCGACAGCGACCGCCACTCCTTCCCGCACCAATACCACACCGCCACGTCTCCCTCCCGGTGCTATTCCGATACAGCCACCCGATAATGCACACCGGATGCGCACCCGTGCTAAAACCGGTTTTGCTCAACCAAAACAACACCTCCAACTATCTATTTCTACCACTCCCTCTCCCATTCCCTCCTCCTACCGTACAGGACTTAAAGACACATGTTGGCATGATGCTATGCGTGACGAATTTGATGCTCTAATTCGGAATGACACTTGGTCTCTTGTTCCTTGTCCTGCTGGTGTAAATGTGGTCACTGGCAAATGGATTTTTCGTCACAAACTTAATCCGGATGGATCCCTGGCACGTTACAAGGCTAGATGGGTTCTTCGCGGTTTCACTCAACAAGAAGGCGTTGATTATGGGGAGACCTTTAGTCCCGTGGTGAAGCCAGCTACAGTGCGTGTAGTTCTCAGCATTGCAACTTCTCAGTCATGGCCTATTCATCAACTCGATGTGAAAAACGCATTCTTACACGGTGAGCTTGCGGAGACTGTTTATTGCACTCAACCAGCTGGGTTTGTAGATGATGCTCGTCCAACACATGTTTGCAAACTGAAGATGTCTCTATATGGTCTGAAGCAGGCTCCTCGCACATGGTTTCTCCGGTTCACCACATACCTACATACCCTTGGCTTCGTCTCCTCCAAGAGTGATTCTTCACTTTTCATCCTTCACTCCAACAATGCCACTGCCTACTTGCTACTATATGTTGATGACATTATACTCACCGCCAGCACTGCCAGCCTGCTCGATCGCATCATCGCATCACTTCACTCTGAATTTTCAATGAGTGACTTGGGAGCTCTTCACCACTTTCTTGGTGTCAATGTGCATCGCACATCTCGTGGCTTGTTTCTTTCACAGCAGCAATACGCCCTGGATCTATTGGAATGGGCACGCATGGCGAATTGCAACCCCATACCCACTCCCCTTGACACCAAATGCAAACTCTCAGCACATGATGGTCCGCCTGTTGCTGATCCTTCGGAATATCGCAGCTTAGCTGGAGCACTTCAGTACTTAACATTGACTAGACCAGATTTGTCCCATGCGGTTCAGCAAGTTTGTTTGTTCATGCATGATCCCCGTGCCTCTCATCTTCAGCTCATCAAACGGATACTACGATATGTCAAAGGGACTGCTCATCTGGGTCTTCAAATTCACACAGGATCTTCATCGGAATTGGTGGCTTACTCTGACGCTGATTGGGCTGGCTGTCCTGACACTCGTCGGTCTACTTCGGGTTTCTGCGTTTTTCTTGGCACCAATCTAGTATCGTGGTCATCCAAGCGTCAGCCCACGGTATCTCGTTCCAGTGCAGAAGCCGAGTATAGAGCAGTGGCCAATTGCATGGCTGAATCTATCTGGCTCCGACAGCTCCTCCTCGAACTACATCACCCGCCCAGCAAAGCCACTATTGTTTACTGTGATAACATCAGTGCCACTTATCTCTCCACCAATCCTGTGCAGCATCAACGGACAAAGCATATTGAGATCGATCTACATTTTGTTCGAGACCGCGTTGCTCTTGGGGAAGCACGCGTCCTTCATGTTCCTACAAGCTCTCAATACGCCGACATTTTCACCAAAGGATTGCCCACTACAAGATTTCAGGACCAGTCTCAACATTGTTCCTAGCCACGTTTCGACTGCGGGGGGGGGGGGGGGGGGGGGGGGGGGGTGTTGAATATTGTATATCTAAACCGTGTCGGTTAGGTTAGGGTTAGGGTTTTACCTCTCTCTCCCTCCTATATATATGTAACCTTTGGTGATCGTTAATACATACAATAGATTTCTACCCAACAGCTGAAAATACCTGCTACCTGCTGTACTTAACTGACAAGAAGAGCAAGAGATTTATTTTCTGAAATAAAATTTAGATACTACTTTCAATGCTTGTTCGTTTGGTCAGAGTGTTAGTTAAATGAGGAATCGAACTTTCCGACTTCAGGAATCCGAATCAGTGGTGTTGCAGTAGGCATACGCGTATACATGTCCTTGTGTGCACGTCTCTTATCTATGAGGGGAGCAGAAGGATGTGATATTAAAAGTAAGTAGTGATCAGACATCAAATTAGTGGGTGATGCGGGCGCTAGGCATGGGGGCAACAGCAGTAAAGAGATATATTGTTGTGATGGCAGGGAGGAGCAGACCGTCGAAGTCGAACAGGCCACGGTGAGCTGGTCAGTCCACGATTTTGATGAGAGGAACTGCGGCACTGGAGCGAGAGTGTGAAGTGATGCTCGTTTTTCACAAAACTTATAAGATCAGCTCTATTGTGTTCAAGTGTTTATATAGCAGCTCCAAAACAATACATAGGTTGGGGCTTGTTGTCAACAATTGATCTCCATAGATTAGAATATGCACACATAATATTGTTCTATTTCCTTATAGTCCATTTAAATATTTATTCAGTACTGAATAACTGTGCACATATGTTACCATTTTCATGCAGATGTCACAACCACAAAAACATGCAGAGGACTACAACGGCGTGCCAGCTCAAGCATATTCAACACTTTCGGTAAATAGTGCGCTCACATCAGCTCATCTAATAGATCATGGTGAAACTTGCAATGGTACCGTCCTACACCAGTGCATTTTGAACATTGCATGGATCTAAATATAGTTACGCTAATTATGCGGAAATTCGCTTTGGAGCTCGGGCTCATATGCTCCCGTTATTTGCAAAAAAAAAATCAAAATTTGAAAACTCATCAAAAAAATCTGAAAAAATCATGCACGTACCTGACCATGGTACGCACCACGTATTTTTTTCGCACCGAAATGACATTGTACGCGCTCTGTACAAAAATGACAAATTTCCTGTCAGAAATTCAAAATTTTGAATCTCATTTTCTGACAGGAAATTTGTCATTTTTGTACAGGGCGCGTACGATGTCATTTCGTCGCGAAAAAAAATACGGTGGTGCATACCATGGTCAGGTACATGCATGATTGTTTTCAGATTTTTTTGATGAGTTTTCAAATTTTGAATTTTTTTTGAAAATACCGGGAGCATATGCTCCCGGGAGCAAAACGGCGCTCTCCTAATTATGTACCTTTTACAACCTGAATTAGTGTACGGATTAATGGATCTTTCTAAAGGTGAAAGGCGTGAAGCTGCTTGCTCCCATGCACTGCTACAGGGCGCACCAAGCAATGATGAACTCATTTTGACAACCCCAACTGGTTGTCAACACGAGACAGTTGCAAACATGAGAAACGACAGAAATCAAGTAAGACGGGAACGTGACAGAGCACGACGAAATAGCTTAACAGCTGAAGAAAAGGAGGAGATGAATGCCCGCAGAAGAGCAGTCAGGCAAAACAAAACGATAGATGAGAGAAATGCCCGCCAGAGGCAGACAAGGCGAAATGTACCAGCCAAGGAGAGACAAGAGATGAATGCTTGTCGAAAAGAACGTTGGCAGAACATACCACCTGAGGAAAGGCAGGCACTGCTAGCTCAGCGAAATGCAAGACTCGCAGATAAGCGGAACATCCCATGCGCTCAATCCATCACAATGCCACGTCCATACACAACTACTTTGCCATCCACTTCTTGGAATTGAACTGTTTTCTTATGCCATGATATAGTCTACATAGAGTTAGATATACCTAAAATATGGATGTCCGACTAGAACTATATCAAGGAGTACAACATGCAGCTTGCCAAGGTTCTATCTCCACGGTGCAAGGCTGTCTCCATGCTAGATGTGAGTAGATAGATGATCAGCTACTATTAGAGCTTGTTCATGTTAGCTTCTTGTTTAGGAAAACATGTTTCTACAAAATGGTTGGCAATTACTTGTGCTTTTATTTCATTGTTAGGAGCATAGTACTGGCCAAATTTATTTGTTAAAATATTGTTTAATAGTAGCACCTTTACATCTAGAGCACTTATGATGCTTTTGGATCTATGTATGGAGGTCCGGTTGACTCATTTATTCAGCTTCTTTATCTGGATGTTTTTGCCCGGTGAATCATCCTTTCATGTATTGTAAATTTGTTAGAAATCTATCAGCTGAACATTTCCACGGTGAACCATCTAATGAGACAATCACCTCATCTACTGCTAATCTATTATTCATTTGTTCTAAGCACTCTGCCAATGTTTACCAAACAGAGCTGCAGACGATGTGAGAGAGCTGTGGGGGAAAAGAAAGCAATCCAGTGAACCCATCTAAGAATTATATTCCTCTCAACCAACTGGGACCATCTTCCTTTTATCCTTGTTGTTAATAACCAGCGGATTGCCTTGTTCAACTAACCAAACGGGGCCTAACTGCTATTCTACTTAGGAACAGATAAAAAATTCCACGGTACGAGTATTTTTGCATTCATTTCCTCATTGTCGATTTTTTCAATTTAATAAAATAGTGCAGGTTTTATGGATAAATATTTTTTAAGCACGTGTGACATTTTTCTGGATCACAAAAGAGGAAAAACTTAGATTATGTAAAAAAAACAATAAACATAACCAGCTATATACAGCCGTGGGCAATGTCATCGGACAGAGTACAAAACTATCAGAATCGATAAACATGTGGCTTCTATATTTATTTTGAAGCCTCTTCATGTATCACTATTGATAGAGAGTAAAAATATTCGATCTAGATAGGCCGTAGCAACGCACGGGCATTCAACTAGTAATTAATAATGGCATGAGTACAGTTACGTTCATGCGCCAGATCAACGCAATAACTTCAGCAGTAACTCTCATCGCAGTTTTGGCCGATGAACTGGTTTGCTTCTCCAACAAATAGGCCATGTTCATGTGCTTAAGAGAACGTTCCAGCCACGATGGTTGATGTGTGGTTGTTGATAACTTGATATGGATGTTGGATTTCTTCATGAGTATGTGAAAATTTATTTCCTCAAGAAACATCTAGAATAACTGATTTTTGCTTTTTGTCCATGACAAAGAGTCTTAGACGGGGGGTTCTATATTAGGGCTCTTTTGATTCATGAGGTTTTCGCATAATTTATGTAGGATTGAGATCCTATGAAAATTTTCCTGGAGAAACTGTTTGATTCATAAACAATCTTATAAGAATGTTGTACTGTAATTTCATAGGAAAATAACATTAGGTTATATCTCATGAAATATTCATTCACTACAATCAAAGAGAATTCATCTTCTCATATATTTTTCTTATCCTACGAATGGAAAGAGCCCGTGGGTGGTTCATAGGCAGTCTGACGACTGACGTCAACCCCATTTTAAAAGTAGCGATGCCTAATAAACATGTTTAATGGTTTATATATTCTTGAATAACGTAATTTGCAAATTTCTTTTCGAAGTCAACTTATGTGACGGTTATTGTTTGCATATGGATGCTATGTGTGACACGTCATGGGTTCATCATGTGGCATAGAGGTGATGTGACATAATTCCATGTTAAGAGAAATACCTTTTAGTGGGTTGTTCCTATTTAGAGAGCATAGACAACACCAAGATCTAATAATATATTGCGTACGTATGCTCCCATAAATCAGGCACTCGAATGGGTGATAGCTGAAGTGTTGAATCCATATTAACTCGGGTTGTACTATTGATCACAGATAAACAAAATGTGTCTACCAGAGGGTCCATAAACAAACGTTCAATGCATCTAACTCGCTCACTTGGGAAGCAAAATGGTATTAGGAAAGAATGGAGAATGGTGTGAGCCTGAAAAAAAAACTTTGTCCAAGAGGTATTTTGCTCAAATTCTACCTTCACCGGAAACAATCATGGTGTGTTTGGAAGCCTTTTTTTCTTAAAGTATTCTAAGAATAGCATGCTTTCAAATACTTTGAGGCGCGTTTTAGCAAAAAATGCATTTTCAAATACTTCGGTATTTAGGAAGCTATACTGATTTTGAAAAATATACAAAATAGTGGCCCGATTTCTTTTCGAAAACTGAAGTATTTATTTTCTAGGCGTGAAAATACAATAGTTTCGAACACTTTGGGTTAGAAACACTTCCCTGCCAAGCATATCCTTAGTAATTGTCGGTTAGCCCATTTTCACCATGTTCTTCTTCTTATCTCCTAGGAAGTAGTTGTCACTACTACAGAACCGAGTATTACAGTCGGATCATGGGGCTAAGCCACTTTTCCCATCCGACTTGGAGCAATAGTTGAGGATGATCCAGCCGCCCGAAGCCGGTTTCATGTTCGAAGGAAGCTAGCCCCTCATACGTCTTTTAAAACAACCCGACTTTGCAACCCGAGGCGGACGCAGCAGAAAGCCAACGCGAACATCATATGCGGACGAGTTCCTCGACCGTCTCCACTGTGACGGAACGTCTGGACTTTACCCAGACGCCCCGGCATAATTTAGAGACGGTTGGGAATAAAAACAGGCTCCGGGCCCCAACGTCGGTCGTGTTTAAAAAAAACTATATATACTCGGAAAGTCTGTATATTTCCGGAAGCATCATTTGTCATCCGTAGCGGGGCTTGTCCGGTGAGGCCGGGTTGTTCGGAATTGTTCAAATATCCGGAGGGACCGGAATTATCTGGGAACTCAATCAAATAACCAGAGAGGCCAATTCAACAGCATAAGTTTTATTGTCGTACAGATACAATGCATACATACATCAAAATGTAAATGATTCAAATGGGACGACAAATCTAGGACAAGGACTAGGAGAAGTTTGAAAATCATGTGTCTCTAGCCGTTCAGGAGCTTATTCTTGATCACCGTATGAACCAAGAATTATGCCATATGCAGGTGGAACTTATGTAAATATATGAGCGTCATTTCCTTCTCCTTGATTTCCAGATGTTGTAGATAATGCTCAGAGCACTAAGGATTATGAATGACTAAGCAAGTATTTAGAAATAAGAATATGTTCGTATAAGGAAAACATAAGATGTTTCAATTGAGATTTTTATCCGGCCCAATTTTGGTTTAGTAATTGATCTCTGGGCAGTACCAATGTACATATCAAGGTAATTGTGGTCATAGGAGTTAGATACATTGTGATGTTTGGATGAGTTATCAGGGAAACTACAATGGCACCCCCAAATTGTGTTCGTTTTTACCCATCTTTCCAAATAAAACTAAAATTAAATCCAAACAAATTAAAATAATACTTAACTTAGTTCAAGCATAAATAACTAAACATAGTATAAACTCTAGCTAAAGACCCTAATCTGAGTATATGACGATAACCGACACGTACGTCAGCGGTAGCTACGCCTTTTCGTCCTCGAATATATCCGAGATGCCTTTGAACTCCTCCAAGTTGACGCCGCCGTCATTGTCCTTGGCCAATCCCTCCCAAACTTTGTGGTCGGACATCCATCTTGCACTTTCGCTCCTCCGCCTTCGCCCTTAGTGGTGTGATATTGTCCGAGGGCCACGGAACACCCAGAAAGCACCCCGTGCGCGCGACGAATCATACACGCACCCCTATGAACGCACACATCACACCCTACCCCTAAGAGCACATGTAAAATACCGAGCCGACCGGTCAAGTTTTGAAATTGACGAAGTTATCGGAGACGTGTTGCTATCAACGGGAACATCGCCTCCCACTAAAGAATATTCCGTCTAAATGATAATAACAACAATGTCAAACGTAAGATTTAAATTCTGATTGGTTGGATACAACAACCCTACTAACCATCCAATCACGGATTGGTTCTCAGTGCCTCTTGTGACTTGTCAATGGAATAGCCATCTTGGCATGTAAAACGTTGTGGCCATGACGCCATGCCATCCGCAATACATGGCATTCAGGAACCTCATATTTTGAGTAATTTTTTTAAGCACGTGCATTAATGTATACTCGGGACATGATCAAGGTATTGTCGGTAAGACTTAACAGATCTCACTCAACAAGTATTAGTTGACACGGTGTCAATAAATGAATATGGATGAATTCAAAAAAAATATATATATGGATGGTAGGTGAAATAATGCACTTCTCCCCGTCCTGAACAAACCACGGCCGCAGTCTTGGATGACCGAATCACTGGCTATAAAAAGAGCATGCACACTGAAAGGTATGCGTTTTCATATTAACAAGCAAGTGGTCTTTCCTAGCACCATAGCATGCTATCAGATTTCCCTTAAAAGAGTAGAATTATCAGGCAATCGTTGCTTTAAGCAATGTTGCATCTCATGCATGATCGATCCGGTTAATGTTTAGCCAGAGAATGTGCTGAAATGGGAGCATGTGTGACTAGAGTACTTTCTCAGTTGGAACGAGAGGCATCAGGATCCTTGTATAGAGTGGTAGCTCGAGTGGACAAGCTGGCTTGTGTAGAGCCTGTAGAATCTTCCATAGATATCGCGTATGTCGCGGGAACCGTGATACAGCTTTCAAATTGCTTAGAGCTGATGAGCTTGATCGCACAAGCAGGTCATATTTCTATTGTTAGAACTTGGCAGAGCGTCTCTGCTAAGCGTAGAAAACAGAAAGGTAACAAAAATCCGGATGTTACCTTTGAGCACACAAAGTTACGTGAAAAAAATATTTTTTGTGACCAAAAAATGACTCGTATAAAAACATTTTGGTGCATCCGGATTTTATGTTAGCACCAAAATGTTTTTATACGAGTCATTTTTTGTGTTTTTTGCATAGGTCACAAAAAATGTTTTTTCACCACGCCATTTTTTGTGCTAACACATAATGTTCTAATGCACATCCGAAAATTTTTATGTAATTTTTTGACATTGTGAGAAAAAACTATTTTTTTTTACGTAATAGGTGCAGATGCACTTATGAGCCAAATCGCCGCCACCGCCTCCGGTTTCCGGCCCTTTTACCATTTGATTTCTTTCCAGCCCTCTTACACGGGACTGGACTGTTAGGAATTGAGTGCAACTAGAGTGCATATCCCTTTTAGCCAAACTAGACAGCTTGTTTGGCAACGGATGGGAAGGGGAGTGGGAGTTTAACGCCTATTCCCCATCCCACGTACGAATTACCAGGGGTCCTCCAGGTATTAGATTTGTGGGAGTTTCCCGTGTGAATTCCCTTTCCTCATCCCCTTCTAATTCCCATTACACCCAACCAATCAATGGATTAATTGTCTCCATATGTTAAACTCCCATTCCCAATCTCCAACTCCCCCGAAACAAACACGCTGAGAGTGCATATAATTGAGATCCAGCTTCCCATCAGAAGGAAATTGAGATCCAGCCTACTTTCCATCGCTACTAAACAAGGCCTAAATAGGCCCAGCGCCGTATTAGCCCAGCCCCAAACACCGACCTCTGCGCCCCCGATATAGTCTGAACCAGATCGGCAAAATCGTCCCCAATTCTTCACTTCCGCCCCTCGCCCACCTCCTCCCCCCTCCCGAGAGGCGGTGAGCCGACATACCCCACACCCCGTCCCTGAGCACCCGCTAGGGTTGCGGCAGCTCCGTCCATGGAGGACGACGAGTACGAGGAGGGGATGGAGATGGACATGGGAGGGCACCAGCAGCTCCACCACCGCGGGTACGGGGCCGACGAGGACGCCGAGGGGGGAGGATACGGCGGCGGCGGGACGGGGAGGACGAGGATGGGGAGGAGGCGCGGGACGAGGACGAGATTACCCAGGAGGACGCCTGGACCGTCATCTCCGCCTACTTCGAGGAGAAGGGCCTCGTGCGCCAGCAGCTCGACTCCTTCGACGAGTTCATCCAGAACACCATGCAGGAGATCGTCGACGAGTCTGCCGACATCGAGATCCGCCCCGAGTCGCAGCACAACCCCGGCCGCCAGGCCGAGTTCGCCGAGGTTGCCCCTCCCGACCGTAGCAAACATGGCTTAACTATTGCTCATTGCTGTGCTTAAATTGGCCGGTTAGGGTTTGGCGAGCTTGGTGGTGATTTGGCGGGTCTCAGATTCGATTGACAGCTGCTCGGCTAGGTGACCATTTAGGGTTTCGCGAGCGTGTTTAGCTACTTGCTGCTGTTTGTTTATGGTAGGGGCTGATTGACGATGCTCTAACAACTAGAAACGTTGGTATTGGTGTTCGATGGGATTTTGATTTTGAAGGGTTGGATAGCTTGCTATCTAGTGTTGAGAAGAGAGTGCTGTTGAAGCTCTCTTCTGGATGAGGTGCTGAATGCTTGAATCTAAAGAGTGTGGCACCAGGAAAGCTTAGGATGAGTTTTTCAGACATTACTTTGTCACTTCAGTTTCAGTTGCCACTAGCTTGATAGCTGATTTTCTGATGAGGCTGGTGTATGTCTCAGGATTTTAGCTATCAAGATTGTTTCTGTTTTTTCCTTGTTTGGAGACGTGTAAACTGATGGAGTTGAATTGGAAATTCATATTGCTCTGTTGTTATAACTGAGCAGAACTCAAAGTAAATAAATAATTAAATACATAAACATGTAATTCACAAACTCTAGGACATTTTAACATTCTTGACACACTGGTGTGAAAAGGAATATCTGGTTTGAGTCATTGTTAAGACTTATCCCTTGACGACTTACAGTCCACTGAACAATAGGTGCTAAAATGGGGTGCTATGCTAAATCGCAGCACAAACTGTAACGTTGATGTGGTAAGCTTTTAGCAGTGATAAGTGAGTATATCCACTAAGCTATGCAGAATGAACCGCAGCACATGTTTTGTAGATGAACTTTGTTCCTGACTGGCATGATCAGAGTCCTCACTTCTTGATGAGCTATAAGCTTTATGTAAGCACTCTTCACAAATGTAGAACAAAAGCACATGCACCATTGTGTAGATGTATCTGTGTTTAACAAAGAAAATACACACATGAGTCCTCCGTAAGTTCATGGAAAATTCAGAATGTTCCTAGTGCTACCATGCGCACCCTTGCTAGTGACCTTTCTGTTTAAACGTTTTCTTATAATATGTTCTCTCCAATTCCCATGAACTGTCACTTACGTTGGTATTGATTCTTCTCTAGACACTCCACAAGATCAGCTTTGGTCAAATTTATCTGAGCAAACCAATGATGACTGAAGCTGATGGAGAGACGCTACCTTATTTCCCAATCAGCAAGGCTGAGGAATCTGACATACTCAGCACCACTTTATGTTGATGTATCGTACAGAGTTGTAAAGAAAGGACATGACTGTGAAGAAGTTACAGAAACTGCGGAGTATCCAAAAGTCTTCATTGGAAAGGTTGTGGCCAACAACTTAACACATGCTGCTGTTTGTATTGTTCGATTATCAACATTTTTCCTCCTGCAGGTTCCAATCATGCTGCGTTCTAGTTACTGCACACTGTATCAACAATCTGAAAAGGATCTCACAGAACTTGGAGAGTGCCCTCTTGACCAAGGAGGATATTTTGTAATCAATGGTAGTGAAAAGGTTCTCATTGCCCAGGAGAAGATGAGCACCAACCATGTCTATGTTTTTAAGAAGAGGCAACCAAATAAGTTTGCATATGTGGGTGAAGTGCGTTCAATGGCAGAGAACCAGAATAGACCTGCTAGCAGCATGTTCGTTCGGATGCTGTCCCGAGCAGGCGCAAAAGGGGTCAGTAACTTACTGAAGCTTTGCAAATAGTTCATCATAGATCCATGTGTCTATGGCTGCCTTCTTACATAGCATATACGGACCTGATGTTAGAATTGTAACTATGCTGCAGGGCACATCTGGTCAATATATTCGTGCTACTTTGCCCTACATTCGTGCAGACATTCCCATCATTATTGTGTTTAGAGCATTAGGATTTGTTGCCGACAAAGATATCCTGGAGCACATATGTTACGATTTCTCCGATACACAAATGATGGAATTGCTACGCCCATCTTTGGAGGAAGCTTTTGTCATTCAAAATCAGCAGGTATGTTCCTTTCACTATTTGAGTGGAACAAAATAGTTCCTCTTACTTGAATTGACAACACACCAACTTGAGTTTAGTTCCTTCTTACTTGAATTGACAACACACCAACTTGAGTTTATGATGAAACTAAACTTTTCTTCTTAAGTTGGGCTTTGATCGGAACTCAATTAGTTATATATGACTGGCCAGTGGCCACGTTATTTCTGTTTCACATGTGTAAAGCTTTGATAAGCCTGTTTGTAGGTTGCTCTGGACTACATTGGAAAGCGTGGTGCTACAGTTGGTGTAACAAGAGAAAAAAGAATCAAGTATGTTGTACCGAATCATTAACTATATATTTGCTAGATGATTACATTGTATTTTTAAGTGCTCACCTCTCCTTGGCTTCTTAGGTATGCCAAAGAGATACTTCAAAAGGAAATGTTGCCCCATGTTGGTGTAGGTGAATTTTGTGAAACTAAAAAGGCATACTACTTTGGGTATGTGTTCCAAACTGCACATTAGTCTGTTGTTAATCGACAAGTTTGCATGCTATCCTGTAGCTTGAGTGAAAGCAGATAAGCTAATTTCCTATACTCATTGTGCAGGTATATTATTCACCGCCTATTGATGTGCGCTCTTGGTCGAAGAGCTGAAGATGACAGAGATCATTATGGTAACAAAAGGCTGGACCTTGCAGGTCCATTGCTTGGAGGACTTTTCAGAATGGTTCGTTGCAAGATGCTAGCTAATTTATGTGTGTTCATTTTTTTCTCTTCGGTTGGGAACTTAATGTTTCCTTGCAAAATCAGCTTTTCAGGAAATTGACGAGGGATGTGAGGTCATATGTTCAGAAGGTCTCTCCCTTGCCTAAATGACCATGCTCTGTCTTTTACTTAATCCTGATAATTATTAACTGCTATTTTTCGTTGAACCCAGTGTGTCGATAATGGGAAGGAAGTAAATTTGCAATTCGCCATCAAAGCGAAAACCATTACTAGTGGATTGAAGTATTCCCTTGCTACGGGAAACTGGGGACAGCCAACCAAGCTGGTACACGAGCTGGTGTGTCTCAGGTGTGTACTTCATGATCACATTCACGTGTATTCTTTACTACTTCAACTTGGTTTGGTCAACAAGCGTTCTAATATGTGTTCTGTGTATTCCTCTTCTTTTGGCACTAAGGTGCTTAATCGCCTTACCTATGCTTCTACATTATCACATCTGCGGAGGTTGAACTCTCCTATTGGGCGTGAAGGTTGATATAGCTCATTTTTTGCATACATTACCTCCCCGTGCAAATTGATTTTCTTAGGGTTGGTGATCTTATAACATCGTATCACAGGGAAACTGGCAAAACCTCGCCAACTTCATAATTCTCATTGGGGAATGATGTGTCCTGCTGAAACACCCGAAGGACAAGTAAGTCACTTGACATAATTTTCTTTTGTTTTAAGGAGTCGGTTGATGGTTGATATTCCATACACCTTGTATTCAGGCTTGTGGCTTGGTAAAAAATCTTGCCTTGATGGTTTATATCACTGTTGGTTCTGCCGCAAATCCTATTTTGGAATTTTTGGAAGAGTGGGGCACAGAAAATTTTGAGGTTTGCTTTATCTCCTTCTGTTATCTGCACGAATTTTGACTTTGATTATCGTACCAAATCTTAAGGTTATAGTTTTGTGTCATTTACCAGTTACAACAGTTACTAATTTGGTTCTGGATTCATTTTAACAGGAGATATCACCGGCAGTCATTCCTCAAGCTGCTAAAATTTTTGTCAATGGTTGTTGGGTTGGAGTTCATAGGAATCCTGGCCTATTAGTGAAGACACTTCGGCGTTTGAGAAGACAGGTTGTGTCCTGCTTCTCCTATTTCGAGCTAAACGCTGCTGGCAATGTAGTAGAATGGATAGCGTACTGAAAACCAGATATTATCTGCATAGTGTGCATATTTAACAGATTGAGAGCACTTCTTTAACAAAACTGACGTGGTTTTATTGCTCTCCTCTCATATGCAATGCTTAACTTAGTCTGTTACAACGTAAAGTAAATATCATGTTGTGCGGTTGGGTAAACATGGACATCTTGATTTTTCTAGAATATCTCTAGCATTTAACAGGTTAAAAAGTCATTTATTGCTTGTATGTGATTTTCAAGGACATTCACGTCTCAAAATTACATGGTGAATAATGTCAATTTTCAGATTGATGTCAACACTGAAGTTGGTGTGGTTCGTGATATTCGTCTTAAAGAACTTCGACTCTATACGGATTATGGGCGTTGCAGTCGTCCATTGTTTATTGTTGAAAACCAGAGGCTTCTCATTAAGAAGAATCATATTCGAGCATTGCAGCAAAGAGTCTGATATTCTCTACTTTTTTCTACTTGTTATTCATATTTGGATTGCATGCATGTATTTATTCTCATATGCTCCTATTATTGTCCTACTGTGTGTATCCAGGAAACTCCTGACGAAGGTTGGCATGACTTGGTTGCCAAAGGTTTTATAGAGTACATAGATACTGAAGAGGAAGAGACTACTATGATCTCTATGACTATAAGGGTAAGTCAGTTCTGTTCGCCTTAAAGTACCCAGGGGATCCATTCTATTGGCATTCCTTTACATGAAGCATCTCCGTTATCTTGTTCTATTTTGCATTCCCTTATGCCGAAGGGCTTTTCCTTCATGCTAGATTCAGGTTCTGCTAGTAATGCTAATAAATTAAAATTTCAGGACCTTGTAAGTGCAAGAAATAGTCCAGAGGAGGCAAATCTTGCGACTCACACACACTGTGAGATTCACCCTTCTTTGATCCTTGGTGTGTGTGCGTCGATTATTCCTTTTCCTGATCACAACCAGGTGACTCATCCCCTTAGAAAATGCTTGCTATGCGCTGCATCTTTTTTTATGCATGTCTAATTCATTTTCTTGATTACAGTCACCTCGTAATACATATCAGTCTGCTATGGGAAAGCAAGCTATGGGAATCTATGTTACGAACTATCAGTTAAGAATGGTGAGTGTGCCATTTGTCTCGGTATCTTGGTTTGATGGTCTTGGTTTGAACCTTCATCCTCCACCATTTTGATTCAGGACACGTTGGCCTACGTTCTGTACTACCCACAAAAGCCTCTTGTTACTACTCGTGCGATGGAGCATTTGCACTTCAGGCAGTTACCAGCTGGCATTGTAAGTGAACAATCTTAACTTGGGACATTTTGTTTGCTTTGTTATTTATATTTTGATCTCCTCCATTTTATGTAATCATTAATACCTTGTTTTGGTGGTTTGTGAAGAATGCGATTGTTGCTATTGCATGCTACTCTGGATATAACCAAGAAGATTCGGTTATTATGAACCAATCTTCAATAGATCGTGGGTTCTTCAGATCACTATTTTTCCGCTCTTACAGGTACCATTCGCATTCAGCATATTCTACTGTAAGCTATGCCACCACTCTTTCACCTAAATGCTTACAGTCTAATCTCCGGACTTCATACGCAGAGACGAGGAAAAGAAGATGGGAACCCTTGTCAAAGAGGAATTTGGTCGTCCAAATAGGGAGAACACTATGGTGATGTTTCGGGAATTCATCACAGATTTTCTCTTCCAAGTCCTTATGTGGCTAATATTCTTGTATTTTTCTTTGTAGGGAATGCGCCATGGGTCCTATGATAAATTAGATGATGACGGACTTGCACCACCAGTGAGTAAAGATTTGATTACTGTAGGCTTATCTTTATTACACAACTGTGCTGCTGACCCCTAATGTATATATAATTCACGTATCAGGGAACAAGGGTCTCTGGGGAAGATGTCATTATTGGAAAAACATCTCCTATTCCACAAGATGATGCTCAAGGGCAAGCCACTAGATACTCAAAGCGTGATCATAGTACTTCTCTGCGTCACAGTGAAAGTGGGATGGTTGATCAGGTTTGTTTTTGGATATTCGCCGCACTGCTTATGTTCTGATGTGGTCTTGTCAGTTTCAAACAAACAGCTCCCAAATCTGTTATATTTTTGCAGGTTCTCTTAACAACAAATGCTGATGGTTTAAGATTTGTCAAGGTTAGAATGCGATCGGTTCGCATACCACAAATAGGAGATAAGTTCAGTAGTAGGCATGGTCAGAAGGGAACTGTTGGAATGACTTACACTCAAGAGGACATGCCATGGACAATCGAAGGCATCACGCCTGATATCATTGTGAATCCACATGCTATTCCATCCGTATGACTATTGGCCAGCTGATTGAGTGTATTATGGGTAAAGTTGCAGCTCACATGGGAAAGGAAGGAGATGCAACTCCTTTCACTGATGTTACTGTGAGTAATCGTCTATTCTTCTTCCTTTCTAATTGTTCCTGAGGAAAAATATCAATCTCAGCGAGTGTAACTTCTCTTGTGTGCCTTGCATTGAAACTGAATGCTATGTGAATTGTGCGTAATTATGTACCCTTTTTACTTCCATTTCAGGTCGATAACATCAGTAAGGCACTTCACAAGTGTGGTTATCAGATGCGTGGATTTGAGACCATGTATAATGGTCACACTGGGAGAAAATTGTCTGCAATGATTTTCCTAGGTCCAACCTACTACCAGAGACTTAAGCACATGGTGGATGACAAAATTCACTCTAGAGGTCGTGGTCCTGTCCAGATACTGACCAGACAGCCAGCAGAGGGGCGCTCACGTGATGGTGGTCTCCGTTTTGGAGAAATGGAGCGGGATTGCATGATTGCTCACGGCGCTGCATTTTTCTTGAAGGAACGGTTATTTGACCAGAGTGATGCTTACAGAGTTCATGTATGTGAGAAGTGCGGACTCGTTGCCATTGCCAATCTCAAGAAGAATTCCTTTGAGTGCAGAGGCTGCAAGAATAAGACTGACATTGTCCAGGTAAGTAGAACTTTATTTGGCTCTGTACATAGGACCTGTTTTGTTCAAATTTGGTTTAATACCATTCTTTCAGATAGCCCCTTGAGCTATCCTAATCATACTGATTATGTTCTCGCCTCGCACAGGTCCATATACCATACGCATGTAAGCTCCTCTTCCAGGAGCTCATGGCCATGGCGATTGCTCCCAGGATGCTCACCCGTGAGATAAAGGGTGGGAAGGATAAGAAACGTTGAGCTTGAGTGTCTTACTCGGGTGGCTGACTGCAGCTTTTTCCCTGGGTACCTTGTTGCGGAATTACTTCTGTCATATGAGTATAGTTCGATTTGGACTTTGGTTTTGATGCACACAGTTGGGCTAGGCATCTCGAAGAGACATCCTTCTGATCGTGTTCTTGGTTAGATCAAACGCCAGCCACGAATTGACTTAGGTTCTTTACTTGGGATTTATTCACTAACAGAACTAATATTCTGTACCTTGTCCCTATTAAGGATCGATGGAACTGGTCTTGTTACAGTCTTGGCTTCAAGAGCTCAACTTGAACAATGCTTGTATTAAGACAGTTGCACGAGTTACTTTGTTGGGCGTGTCATATTTGAAATGTTTGCAAGAGGACATATAACTTTGTAGTCTTGTGCCACTGGTCTTTTTCTTTACTTTGCAACGGTCAGTACTCCATTTTTATGAGGCATTTTAGACATTTTAATATGGACTAGATACAAAGCAAAATGCGTGAACCTACACACTAAATATGTCTAGTTGCGTGTATTTTTCAAAAAAAAAAAACTAGAATGCCTTATAAAATTGGATGGAGGGAGTACTAAAATAGGATCAGATGGATGTATCTTATTCTCGTTTGAACCAGAATTCAATGTCTCGATCAATAACTGAGATTATGATATAGTCCAAAACTGCACACGGCCACGAAATAACAGGGCGGCAGCTCAGAGACAAATTACATGTAGTACAATGTACTGAAGGATGAGACCTAGGCCATGTCATGAAGATTTTCGAGGAAACGACAGTAGATGGCCTAGGCCTGAAATTGATCTGCCGTTCGCCCCAGGAAGCCTTGTGTATTTGATTTTCTTTCTTCTATAAACCAAAGGTACGCATTTTGCATACCCTGGAGAATAAGTGTGACTTGTAAAATAAGAAGCTCTCGATCTGTCATAACTACTCCCTGGAGAATAAGTGTGACTTCTAAAACATGTCTACATACATGTGTGTGGTAAGTGACTAGTGCGACTTATATTTTGATACGGAGGGAGTAGCACAGTAAGCAGTCTTCCAGCTAACTACACGACAAGTACTAACCTGTGGACTACTCACTAGAGCAGAACCCCCACCCCAACACTACTGCTAGGGCTACAGCTCGCACGCATGCAACCTGACTGGCTGGAGCTAACGCACAGTGGCTAAACCTAACACGCATGACACAACCAGAAACTTGTAACAAGATTGTGCACTAACAATCCGAACATCTCGGCCGGTGTCGGTTTCCGATGGGACCCAAAACTGGTAAACTAGATGAAACCCTAAAGAAGTTGCGAGGAGAGTCGCTGCCGATCGCCAAAATGTGTGAGTAGCCAAAGCAATTTGGGAAGAAACTGAAATCACAGGGAAGCCATTGCACATCTAATCGTCAATCATGCATGCATATTTGGTGTTTTAACATGCAAAAAGGTTTCAACAAGTTCCTACCTTGCTTATATAAGCACGACGATGCGCACTTTGTTTCCTTACAAATCGAAATGCCAGTTAGCATCTCAACCAAACGGGGCTTGTTTTCTAAGGGTGCTACACTAACTTGAATGAGAGATTGGAGGAAAACAAACCACATAAGCACCCATGCCTAGCAAGAATGTTAGCGCGAAGCCATCTTGGCGGTGGCATCCTGTTTGTTTTCGTGGAAGAACAGTGTGGCCCTAATAATTGTATTGGCACCCGTCCAACGATAAGAAGTTAAAGGTTTCACAATCGTGTGATGTTGCAGTGGATTGTACCGTGTCTGCGAGATGAGAAATAATAATTAATCACATTGTTTCTATTGTTAGTACATAGATCTTCTTGTTGACGACTAACTAGCATGTGCTCTGCCTTCGTGGCCCTCGCAAATGCGAGAGCATCATCTGTAATTTGTAAAAGTGTTCCAAAAATAAAAATATGGTTTATTGATATCATATTAGTTTCCATTATGTGACTACAATTCTCACAAATATAATGGTAAGTAAAATATTACGTATGTGATTAACATCTTTGATAAAATTTGTGGACAAATAATTCTCTTGCCATATGTTGAAACAACCTTGTAAGTAATATTGGATCACTAAACTTAATTGCAGTTTATACATGATGTTATATAAATTTGCGAGGTTAGTTTTTTGATAAAAATAGTTTATAAGATAATACACTATATCTGCCTGAATTGGCTGTTCACGTTAAATAATGTGAATTATCTTGTTATGGTGTTTCTTCCTCTTGAAAATATGGGTTGACTCACCCATGCATGTATTATTAAGCCCGTAATATTCCTAGTATGAGGGACTTTTCCATCGATAGTACGACTGATGTTTTTTACTTCATTAATATTAAAATTCCCTGAATCCGAAGTCCGAAATTCTACAGGCGTTTGTGACAGTGTTGGCATGATGACAGTCAAATAAATTTGTCATTTATGTGTACTCAATCATAAATACAATATATAGTGCAATAAATGTCTTTAAAATTCCATGACTCTGAACTTATGCTGGCATTTTGTGGGTGTGTTGGTCCGATGGAAGTCGAATAAATTTATCATTTATGTATACTCAATCATAGCGACGTACTCTCTCCGTACACAATTATCTTGCGTTTTGCGTTTTTTAAGAGAGTTACCGTAGGGAATGGTGATTTTTATATATATGAGAGCAAGCAGGAGACCAAGCTCCTCACAAAGAGAGTACAATGGTCTAGGGAGGTTGAAAAATGAAATAGTACGACATAATTAAACAAAAGTACTTTCTAAGCATGATGTCCTTGGTATTAAGTCTGTCCTTTAGGAGCAACCATTTGAAACCGTTAAGTTTCGGTAGACACTTTGATTTCCAAACGGCTGTCAGACCCAGATCTTGTGGTGATTGAGAAAACATGAATCTGTAATATTTGGCAGAGGTATATTCTGAACCTCCCCAAGCAAACGAGCGGACATCCAGTGAATCAGATTCGTGATCAACTTGATCCAGTAGCATGAGAGCTTGGTTCTTCTCTTCGTAGGCCTGAACAGAAAGTGGCAGTGCAAAGTTTGTTTCCAAGTCATGCATAGTTGCCATATCTCTTGCTGAAAAATCTTCGTTAAGAGCAAACGAGAACAAGCGTGGGAATCTGTCACAGAGCAGAGTATCGCCGTCCCAGAAATCCTTCCAAAAGAGGGTCATACTGCCGTTTTTTGACTTCAAACCTGGTAAATGGTAATGCTTCGACAAATATGAACGAGGCTGAATACATCTCGCCACCAACAAGATCTTCGTAGTAAGAGAACTTTCCCTATATTCTGGGCAGAGAGGACCAAATTTTAGGGCAGCCATATTTTAGAGCACATGACAGGGTTCTGTTAGAGAGCTCCTTTTGCCCTTTAGTGCCCAAAAAACAGTTTTATGGTAGGGCATCTGTTAGAGATGTTCTAATAATAGGTCGGACAAATAGTAATGCGGTGAAACAAAAAAGTTTGGGTAAAGCCTAATCTAAGTATTGACTAGGTAGATACCCCCGGTAGTAACAGAACTTGTTATAAATCATGTGGACCACTCCATCCCATGGGGACTTGTGATGAATCATGTGGACCACTCCATCCCCTTTGAGGTTATGCTGCGCTTGGAAGTAGAACTAGGAAAAGGGTAAAAAATTGACCTATATCGAGAGACTGAATCATTTGGATCGGATCGATACGAGGACCCAACTCCGTTACATTGCCAAAATCCATGTTCCATGTTTGAAGTGGATTGACCTTCCTGCTCTGTAGTGTGTAGAGTCGCAAAAAGGGGCTCTGTAGGCTGTATACACTAGGGTCAATAGAGGCGCAACGCTGCGGCAACACACTTATATCGAAGCATCCCAGTTCTGAATCCTGTAACAAACTCTTATATCGACCACAACTAGAAACAAAGTACTCCCACAAACAGAAAGAGGAATAAAACACCTCTCTGGCCGGCTCATCTATCTTCCACACACGATGCTAAAGAAGCTGCAAAGACCATACAGCGCGGCTCGTGATCGCAAAAGTGTGATCAGCCAAACCGTTTTGGGAAGAGAGACTGGAATCACAGGGAAGCCATTGCACATCTACTCGTTAATCATGCATGTCCGGTGTTTCTACATGCAGAAGGGTTAAACGAATTCCTAGCTAGCCTATATAAGCACGGTGTCTGCTCGAAGCAAACTACTTTGTACATATGTCTTCTCTGTGTCTCTTTGGTTCCCTAGCAAATGGAAATGCAAGTTAACATTTCAACCAAAACAGGCTTTGTTGCCTAGGTTTTGCTGAGAAATCGGAGGAAACCAAACCACCCCGCAAACCAGATGATTGCAATTCTCAGCTGAGGCAAAGATCTACTAACCTTTCATATCGTCGCAGGCTTCCACGATTGTCACCAAATATATCTTTGTCTAGCTTAACGGTCACCTAATTTGACACAGGCCGAATGAGGTTGTCGTTGGCAGCGATATATCTAGTTCTAGTTATTGTAATTTTCTTGTTTTGAAGAAAGCATCGCTCCCCGAATATCTAGAACAAACCATTGATTTCACAACTGAGAAAACAAGAGGAAAAAGCACAAGTGTGTGCGGTGCCGTAAGACTCCTTGTGCTCTGACCTCTCATACCAAATGTTCGGTTTGCACAAGGATCAACCCACACGCATAGTCAGGGGCGAATCTTCCAGGTAACATTCGTTAGGCTGAAGCTTACCCTTCATTTTTATGAAATATCAAATCCTAGATATCCTGCCATGGATGAGGGCTCAAAGGTCAACAAGCCAGGGAAGAAAAACTGTCATTTGCAACAACAAAAAAGAGAGGAAAATTTGTCACGTCGGAGGCGAACTTCTGAAGGGGCATTGATTCTGGAGAGCAAATGGGCCTTTCTAAAGGCGTGTTTGACAACAGCCCAGGTTCCAACTTCCGGGTGCTCCAGCCCGGAGCAGCACCGAACAAGCCAACTCCACGGAGCCAGATCCACGAAGTCCAGTACGGGTGAGATTTGGAGCATTCAGGCCTATTTTCCTTTCCTTTGTTACCCACAGACCTAGGGGAAAATATAAAGGAAGAGCTGGAGTCGGCGATTTGGGTAATAGGTGCAGATGCACCTATTATGTAAAACGTTTTTAATATTTTTTCAAAATGTCAAAAATTATACAAAAAGAATCGGATAGACATTAGAACATTTTGTGTTAGTGCAAAAAAATTCGTGGAGAAAAAACATTTTTTGTGGCATGTGCAAAAAATATAAAAAATGTCTCGTATAAAATCATTTTGGAGCGTCCGGATTTGTCTTTTTGCACAGGTCACAAAATTTGTTTCTTCTTCACGTAACCTTTTGTGCTAACATAAAATGTCTTGAAGTATGTCCGAAATTTTTATTTTGAATTTTTTTACATTTTCAAATTTGTTTTTTGGGCAGTGCGTCCATCTGCACCTGCTACCCGTTATGGATTTCCAGGAAGAGCTAGACTATAGTTGTTTCTCAGAAAAAAAGCTAGGCTATAATTAATACTTAAGAAACTCTAATTCAAGTAAACACTTCACATTGTAAAGCACTAATTGATTGGTCGACATGGAACTTTGAATAATGTAAGTTTATATTTTATACTTGAAAACAAATCTTTAGATATATTTCACATTTCCAAACATGAAGTGATAAAAATTGCCGATTTGATCATATGATTTGGATTTTAGAGACTACGATTATTACATTTTTCTCAATTTTAATTAGTGGAATAGGTCATTGAGCCCACCCTCCAAATTCACCTTAGATACAAGAAGGATACTCTTAAGCAAACACACACAAGTACTTTGGTGCTAGATCCGCCGACACCAATTAGAGCTTTGCTTCCATTTGTATTTCTCAGTACTCGTAACCTGGTTACAAAGCTCACACATGGTCAAGCCACTAATGGCTTGATCCACTAATCATCACTCCGCTAGCAATATAGGCCTCAACACGAACGAGTTTCAAGTGAAGAACACACAAGACTCGGACTTGTACATGCATATAGCCTTCCACTAACAACTAACGTGACCGTCTAGAGGGACAAGTGGATGGCGATGTTGCTCGCGCTTTTTTTGGCAACGATGGTGATGGAAAGCGGAGTAGATCGTAGATGATTTTTGAACTATGTTCCTTATGGCATGTTCGAGGAGTTCCCCGTGCCTCGTGTTGCCTTCGTGGAGTCGGAGTTGTCGAGGAGGGGCCTTGGCGGTGACAATGACAGGAGACGGGTCTTCCGTTGTTGGGGCTTGGTTGATGCAAGCTCATCCTTTCTCATGTAATGTTTGTCGTCAAAGTCAAATTTGTTTGGTCATTAACTTGGGTAGTCGACTGGTTGGCATGTCCCAAAATGGGTTACAGTGTCTCTTGCGGTGAGGGATATGTGGAGGGTGTGTAAGGTGAAGTCGCGCTGACTCAAGTAGGAGTGATGACGATGAGATAACAAACTCCGGGTGGTCATTCCTCAGGGCGACGTGTGTGCGCTTCCATGGGTAGCCAGGTTTGCCGGTGCCCTATGTGGGCGTTTGTTACGGTTTGCGGCTGATTTTCTGTTAATTAAACGGATAATTCCGGTCTTATTAATTAATAAGATGAGGTGAAACTTTTGACTCCATTTTGGAGAAAAACAACAACTAACATGACTACTAACTTTTGTGCACGTGTTCCACGTCTCTCATGTGCACTGATCACTTGGTCCTATACACACGTATGGATATTGCTAAGTTCTACTAATACATGTGCACATGCACTCATCTCCTGGATTGCCGATCCGCTCACGTGCACTCATTTTATCTCTAAGGCCCCGCTTGGAATAGCGTTTCAGCTTACGCTCCGTAAATAATTCCTGCCACCGTAGTGTAATTTTAACGGACCTACCTAGCTCTGTAATTTGCGTCGGTTCATTTCTCCCTCCAAAACAACGAACCAATCGGGGCCTAAGTTGTCGATCTTTTGGATACCAGCATGAAAATTGTTACATTCGTTGAGTGGAGGAAAAGACACAAGAGAGTCGAACTGATCGGTTTATTGGAGGAAAGCCGAGCAAAAACTTTTACAACAGGCAAGCCACCCATCATAATACATGGCAATACATGCAACAACGCCGGTAAGCAGACAATTGATGCTAGCGGCCTCATCATACATCACCCATCATCATGCTCATGAATCGACGACTCCGACTTTGTCGTAACAACACCAAGTCAACCACGAGCACGTTGGCCGACCTCATTGATCCCTTCCCAGGTACGGAGTAGAAAATATGTAGCCCAAGGGAAACGGATGAGTGACGCCCGGTCTCGGGAGGACTACGAACAGACTCATCTCTCGTCGCCCGCACGTCAAGCATGTTGTTGTCGCCGCCAGCCCCACCGTACGCTCCACGTACCTCTGACTCCATGTTCATCCTGCCATCGATGGTGCCCAGTCAGGCGCTCGACCGCAATCCAAGTGCTAGTCAGATGCTTTTGTACGTGGAAAAAATCTATTCTACGCCATATAAATAACATAAATCAGAGAAAATCATACTATAAAATATTGTATTCAAAAAACATCACAACCGAAATTAAGAAACATTTAACACCTATATGTAGATTTTTCCTGGACGGGCTCTTTTTCCTCAACGGGTCATATATCTTGCACGCAAGAATGAAGCTGCAAAGACCAAGAAGTGCGGCTCGTGATCGCAAAAGTGTGACCATCCAAACGTTTGGGGAAGAGATAAACTGCAATCACAGGAAAACCATGGCAAATGTAGCTACTCGTTACTCATACATGTCCGTGTTTCTACATGCAAAAGGGTTAAACGAATTCCTAGTCCTAGCTAGCTTATATAAGCACCATGGCGTTCGGCACCAACCCCTTCGTACATACTTCTCCCCCCTCTCTGTTTCTCTGGCAAATGGAAATAAGTGCTAACGCGAATGAGAAATTGGTGGAAAACAAATCATCTCGCCTAGCAAGAACATAGCGGCCACTAAATTTATGCTCAGCCGCAGGTCTGCGAGGCAGCTATGTATATCTGTGTGTAGCCACCGATATGTAACTGATGTGGAAGGCTCGTTGCCCAAGGTGAAGGTCCATGGCCAGGCCATCCTCACTTCCATTGTCGTAGATGAAGAACTGCTCAATACGCACGGCTCTGTGGTAGTGCACCCACCCCGGGAGAAATCCATTGTGCTGGCACAGATCAAGTTCCTCCGGCGTGACACGGATAGGCAGATTGTTGAATGGTAGAGGCGAGATCCTCCCTGTCGATAAGTTTCGCCCGATTGAGTTTTATTTTGTAAGGAACTAGGAAGAGTCGCGCGGCGACACGCCGCGCCCGTTGCATTGTTATGTGTAGTAGTAGTATTAGGTACAGTAGTGTAAATTTATGACAGGTATCATGTTTAATTCAGTGCAGTTGATTTTCTGAATAGAGTGTTTCTAAGCTCAGATAAAAATATATACTCTGAGGTAATTCATACATAAGATTACATAGATTAAGATGATTGTTAATTTGACGCGGCGTGCCCTTTGAATTATTTCGTATGATTAACTTTATTGATTATGCACATGTGGTAAATGTCGATGACAATTACCGTCCAAGAATTCACGTAATAAATATTCTAGAATGACCGCCATCGGAAAATTACGGTCGAGACCGAAGAGCTACGGCGAACAATTGCTTGTCAAAGTGTGCCTTAGTTAGTGAGCATTTTCATATTTGGAATAAAATATATACATTATATACCTTTGATTATTACTATTGAAAAAAATAGTTGAGCGACTATAATTTCATTTAGATCATTTATTCTATGTTTGTCATTTATTCTAATATGCAACAGGCATGCAACAAATGAGGTAATACTTAGTAAATAGGCCTTAGTGTGTACTCGAGTCGAGATTGCTAAGTATGAAGAACAGTGCTATTCGATCTATCATCTTACCGCTGTTAGCTATCCTTTCAGTGCATTCATTTAATTGGAATATGAAGACAAAATTTAATGAAGCAGTACAAAAATTACCACGACTGTTGAGCAAAATACTAACTTAATCGTACACCATAAATTTTTAGTAGCGCATCATTGATAACAATCTCTTTCACGTCACTACTGCCAAGATCAATAGGCATAAGTGAACTAAGTATAGAGACATTATTAATTTCATGCCATAATCAGTTTATATATTTAATTGTAGAATACCGATCGCTAACTTTCACGTTCCACGATAACATAATTGGTATTATAAATAAAATATTTGGAAGCATGCATGCCACACTGCAATTTTCTTAATTAATATTCGTTTGTATCTAAAATAAGATTTTCCCCATGTGAGACAGACAATCAGATAGAAGGAAATGGAAGGAGCAATTTTTTGGCTATAAAGAAATGAAGATGGAAGAGAACTCGATGTGAAATACTCCAAGTCCAGTTTGTGCTGAAATTATCCCATCGGCTTGTTTTCACCAAGATCCTGTTACAAAAGAAAAAGTTGAAATTCTACAACAAATATGAACTGAAGTGCAATACAAATTTTATTCAAAGAAGTGTGGATATATTATAGCTAAAAACATACGCTGTTACAAATCTCAAGTGTGTAAACAGAATTCTTTGTTCTTTATTTTTTTTCAGACACCTATCAACATATTATCCATACATCTTCGGAATTGTTATTAAAAAATAGTTACTACTTAAATTGTATGCTCGACGTCACCGGAAAAGCTTCGCAGGCTGAGATTATTAGGTTTAGATTAACAGTTGAACAATTGTCTTTTAAGCAAAGCAGTACGTGTCATGCCCAAAAGAATATGAAGTTAGAAAGTTACACCTATTGTGTTAACAAAACTTAGATGGAGAAAATTTGGCAATACAGAGGCATACCAATAGAACGCAAATTAGCAAAGAGGTTTACACATTATAATTCTCAGGCCTGTAGCGAGAAAATATCGATGTTTAGTATATATTATGTCCTTCACTTTTTTTTTCAAAAGGAGCATGTACCTACATGTTACGGGTGGGGGCACCGGCTAGCGGAGAGGTTAGGGGTGCGGCGGAGGTGTAACATCCCAAATTTGTAACCCAGCTTTATTAGTCAATTTTGTGGGCCAACAAAAACTTTTGTTATTTTTGTGTGTTTGATGTTTGTGCTTGCTTGTGTTGGTTTGTTTGCTAAAACAAAAATGTAAAGAAAAGAAAAGAAACATAATAAAAAGTTCCCACATAAAATCTTGTGACAAAAGTCACACAAAATTCATCCTGTCAAGAAAATAAAATTTTATTTTTAAAACAAGTTCAGAGGGGTGACATGTGATCACTCTCTCTTTGTTCTCATATTCTTTTCCCTCCCAAAAATATTTCTAAAAATCCTAATTTCAAATTCCATTTCTTTCTTTATCTTACCCAAATCACAAAATGTGCCATGTTGCACATATCCAATAAATTCTAGCACCCTACCAAAAATCCATGCTTTATACTTGTGAATCAAGTATGGAATTAAATTCAAGAAATTTGAATTTAATTTTCATTGAGACGATTCATCGAGCACATGGTGGGCACTGCCCGTGTTCATCCTCCGATCCACGAAACCGAGCTCCAATCAGTCGATTGGATGGATCCCTGCATCCATTTCTTGCTCCACACTCTCCCCCTCACTTCCCTCACTTGCCAGAGCACGAAGGGGGCGTGCCATTTGGTCGTTTTGCTCGTGGCCGCCGCTGTCCGCACGCCACCGTGCTGTCCACCCCTGGCCGTCGATGAAAACGTGCGGAGGAGGCACCCCGCTGGCCCAGCCCTGCACCACTGCAACCCCTCGCCCCTCACCGCACTCGTCTGGACGGAGGTGACCGCGCCCTGTCACCCTGAGGCGCCGTGCGCCAGCCGCCATGTCAACGCTCGCCAAGCTCTGGCCGCGCGTGGACACCGACGCCGTTCCTCTCCTCCACGCCACCCCAGCTCGCGTGGCTCGTCGCAGACGCGCCTCTGCCACCCAGCAACCTCAGGGACACGTCCCCGTCAGCCCTCGTGGCCTGCAGCAGCCGAATCGATCCGTCCACTCCGCGGACGCGCCATGGACGCCGTGCCGTGTCGAGCTCGCTCTCGCAGCCGCGCGTGCACCCCTCTACCCCTAAACCCTAGCTAGACACCCTACGGTCGTCGCCGTGCAGCACCGCCACCAATGGCGTGCTATCCCCCTCCCTAGACCACTCCTGCGCCCAGTCCACCGCACGCCATGGTTCGGCTATAAAAAGCCACCGCACCCGTGCCTCCACACCTCCCCACCGCTCACTCCAGCACCCCTCCCTCACTCTCCACCCCTCAGTGCACCGCTAGGAGAGCGGTGACGCTGTCCCGCAAGCCCAGGCCGCCTCGAGCGTCCTCGATTTCTCGCCGGAATCGAGGAAGAGGTCGAGCACGGACAGGTCGTTGCTCGCGTCCCCTCTCCCCTCTCTGGCCCATCCCAGCCTCACCATTACCCCCGCACTTACCCGCCGCCGTTTCCCCGTGTTTGGTGCACAGACGCGGAGCAGAAGGAGCACCGGAGTTGCAGCACGGCCGCGGAGGTGGAGTTGCTCGCCGTCGCCGCCAGAAGCTTCCCCAGCAAGCACACCTCATCCCAGCAACTTCCCCACGATCTCCGCCATCGATCCACCTCTTTCCGCAGCCTCCCGAGCCCTAGGTGAGTTTCCCCGTGCTTCTCGCCGTCGCCGGAGCCGCGGCGCCGCCCGTCTGAGGTCGTCGATGACCGCGAGCTCCAGGCGCCGTTCGATCGAAGATCAACGGTAGCTTACCGGTTCGCGTAATCAGTCGCTGACTGGTGGACCCCACCCGTCAGCATTTTAAATTTAAAACGCGCGCGCGGAACGTTCCGTTGAGTCACTGACGGGCGGACCCCACCCGTCAGGGTTTTCTTCTTTTCCAGCGTTTTAGAATTTCCAAATTCCACTGCTTTTCAGTACTGGTTCCAGATTAGAAATTCAATAACTTGAGTTCTAGAAGTCCAATTAAATCAAACCAAACTGCTCTGGAAAGCTTATAAAATTCTTTAACTCACCAAAGTGGTCTCATCTCATTTAATTAAATAATAAAAATGCAATAATAAAAATGCTCCAGAAGGTTTAAAACACCAAACCCTTTGTTTCTGGAGTTACATTAATCCAAATGACTTCAAACAAATTCTGGTAGCTTTGTATTAGGATCCTTTAGCTCACCAAATTTTGGTATAATTAATTGAGTGGTCTAAAATCCTTAGCCTTTGGTTGAACTTCAGTGCACCCTTCTGCACTAAACCAATTAGTGTGATTTATTAGTAGGTCCAATTAAACTCAAACCAATTTTGTTAGATCACTTACAACCAAGGTTAGTTATCCCTAAAAGGATTTAATTTTTGGAGCAACCTAATTTGTTTGGTAGCTAAAACTTGATTAAAAACCTTCTGAACTAAAACCAATGTGTAGGGAGTTTGGTAACTCCAAATGACCCCAATCCAATTGGGTGATCTTCTACACATCAGTAGCTACCCATAGAATTTTAGTTTGAATTTTTGTGACAAACATAGATTAATTGGTGAATTAATTGGTGTACAACTAGTTTCTGCCTTAGTTTGAAAATAACTAAATAAAGATTAATTCAATTAAAATTAAAAACCATCTTGTGTTGCTTGATGTGTGCAGTAGCTAATTGTGGCATTTATGATTGTAATGCTGTGTTGATGATTGAGCTAGAGTAGTGATGGTTGTTTTGCTTGCTTAAACGTTTAGACGATACCGCTGACGGATTCATCGAGGAAGGAGGTTTTGCTGAACCCGAAGATCAGGACCAGTACCACTTTGTTGAGCAAGGCAAGCTACTTCACTGAGCTTGCATTTATATACCTCTACTTTAATCTCTAGAGTTTTTCAAAAGTATCGATGATTTTGGAAAAACCCCTTTTCAAAACAATGAAAACTATTTTGCCCCCTATGTAGAAATATAGGGTAGTTATTTTACAACTATAGGATGGGAAAAACAATGTTTACTCAAAACCCCTTTGAAAGTACTTGAATGAAGGTGGAGTACCGAAAGGTCGGTATGAAGGTGAAGAACCAGAGAATGGTGTTGTTTCTGGAAAGAAAAATGCACATTGTGTCCTTGTACTTACATCCCCAGCCAAAAATCTGTGCGACCACATTTACCCACATATGGGCAAGGGCGTAGTCATATAATTTGCTCGTGTTAGTACTGGATGCCTCAATAACGAGGAGAACCTCGTTCCATGAGGGGATGGTCTGAGGACCTACCCCCTGACCTGGGTCCTCTTCATTGTAGTCTACCGGGAGCCGGTATGAACGTGTCGGAGGAAGAGGATTGAAGGGCTCCCTTGGGTCCGCCGGGCAGAACTACGAGTCCCCACACTTAGTTTCTGAGGATTTGAGTGTCGGTGGAAAGTGTCGTAGCGGCAGGGTCCTATACTAGCATGAGCAAAGGACAGGCTATGGCCGGGAACTCAACTTCGCATACCTCTGGTATGGCGGGACGTGGCTGACACGATGAGTGACCGGATGGGTGTGGGAAAAGCGTACTACCTCTGCAGAGGGTAAAACTATTCGAATAGCCGAGTCCTCGGATATGGACAGTTGGGAAGAACTACTAAGGCCATGTGCAAAGTTTTGCAAACTCTGGAGTTGTGTTGAGGAAATTGACTTGAAAAGGGTTATTTCCCACCTGTACCAATGAGTTGGTACGAGGTGGTGATGGGTTTTGGAACCATAACCAGGTTATGGTTGGATACCGGAGGAGTTCCGGAGAAACAGCTAAAATGGCGTTTTCTTAAAGGATAGTTATAAACTTCTTCTCACCCCCTTTTTATTAAAAAGATTTTTGAGAGTTTTCAAATAAAAGTTTTTAAGGAATAAAAGCTAGTGCTTACTCAAGTTGGGGTAGTTTGCGAGTACAATCAAATGTACTCATATTGGTTTCGTCCCTGGCTATTGTCTTAGCCAGATTTCGAGGAACCCTACGTTGAAGAGGAGTTTGGCGACGTCTATGCGAACTGAGATCTTCATAAGTCAGCTGCCTGTCGGGTGTTGTTAGGATGGATTAGCCCTACTACCGTAGCTTCCGCTGAATAAAGATGATTGGCCCTTGAAGGCACCTATGTATAATTAGGCCTGTATGGCCCGGTTTGTAAGACTTTAAACTCGGTATTGTATGGATGTAAACTTGATATTCAGTTCGGATTATGTGCAACGACAGACTGATCACGGGATCGTTGTGTTAAGCATAATCGGGTATTTCGGACGGCTAGTCCGGGGTCCCCACAGGAGGGCCGGCGGCCAACCCGTCATGGGAGGCGCGGGGCAGTGGTGGACTGGAGGAGGAGCGACGGGGAGAGAGAGGAGGAGGGCCGAGGTCAGAGCGGGAGGGCGGCGGGGGCGGGATGGGCAGCGGCGGCGGGGGCGGGCCAGAGGTGGCCGACTCGGGGGGAATGAGGTCGATTTCGGTTCTAGAGCTAGCGCGCGTGTATTGTACCGGAGGAGCGATACACATTTTTTGGGAAATACGGGGTCTTTACTGCAAAAATGTTTTATTCCGGGCAACCGGTTCACAATTTCTGGAAAACGCGAGGATTTTTCTGCAAATAGTGGCGCAGGGACTTTTCTGAAAAAGTTTTATTCCGGAGGACCGATTCACAATTTTTGGAAAACGCGAGGACTGTACTGCAAAAAAGCGGCGCGCACTGTAGAAAAATACAACGGATTTGAAGATTAGAGAGAAATATGTATATATCTGTCAAAATAAAAAGGTTAAAACATGAAAGTTGTTTGGAAGGGTGATATCCATTTACTCGTGAAAGGAAAATCCAAACGGATGACTGAGTGCGACGAATTTGATAAAAAAAATCAAATGTTTTTACGAATTTGGATCCAAAATTAAGGAGTTAGAGTGGACCAAACTCAAAACCGATCACAGGAATAGAACCTACTCGTCGACGCGCATGTATTCCATGTATATGTTATCATGAAAAGGAGGGTCGTCGGATCGGGATCGGACGGCGTGGGGGTCCTACAGCCAATGTAGAAGTGCACTGTAGGGGCGCACTGTAGAGGGGGTTCGATGAACAGTGAATCGGACATAAACAGTAGAGAGGAGAAAGCAGATCGCTGACAAAGTTGCAGCACTGTAGAAGGCTGCACTGTAGAAGCAGTGCACTTCTACAGTGCAGGGGCGACGTGGCCACCCATGGCTCGCTGAAACCGAGAGCTTTTATATGTAGTAGTGATGCCTGGTGATGCTTTATTTATTAGATAGAATGGTTACATAGTTCATTACAAATGGTAATATGAACCCGAAGGGTCACCCTCGTTTGTTACAAGATGGTAATACCCAGACTAAATTCTCCTTTGACTGATAAACATGTTTAGCTAACTGAATGCGCCACCTGATTAGCGTCCCTCATACAATGCTGAAACGAAAGAAGCAGTCTGCCAGGATCGCGATCATGAAAAAACTCGAGGAAGAAGCCTCGGCTAGGAATAACCTTCTCAATCAGTTGCGAATTTGGTTCATACACCTCGGTGGTAAACAGCCCTGCAAAAATAGTCTGAAACCATGGGATTCAAAATAGCTCCCCCCTTATCATTTTCATCCTTTAGACGCTTAATTCTGTTTATTTGTCTCAGAGCAGTAGCAAAACTGTGGAAGAAGATTTCTATTCCTATATTGTAACCAGTTAACTCTGGTTCGTTGAGACCAATGGATATCTTCCTATTTGAGGAGTTCTTCGATTTCAACTATCAGTTCCGTTTCTCGTGTAATATTTTCAGCAGTCAAATCACTCTGTGTCGGCCGCCGGAGCCTCGGCGTGGTGGCGATCTGGCGCCTCGGCGCCGGGGAGCTGTGACGCACGACGGCAGGGGTGGTGGCGGTGGCAAGGGAGCTTACCTGGTCGGCCGGCGGCGGTAGATTCATCCTTGGCCGAAGGGGCAACAAGGATTTTGGTCCCGTTTGTGCTCTCCTGCGAGAGTGGCGGCCGTAGATCGGATTCCCCGCTCCAATCTGTCGTGGGTTGGCCCTTGGCCGGTCGGCAGCGCGTGGAGGGGTCGGTGAGGGGCGTATGGAGGTCCCTTGGCGGTGTTGTGCGTCTCACGATGCAGCACCTTGCAGATCCAGCCAGCTGCAAGGTCGGGTGGTGTGACTGCCGATAAAAATCGCGCCGACTTCGGTCATGGCGGATGATGGGAGCGTCTTTAACATTGTTTTCTTCCAAGAGATCGTCATTGCAGTTCACATTACCTCGCTCGGGCTGCTCAGGGGAAACCCTAAATCCGGGTCTTCCGGATTGGATGATGGTGGCGCCTTTGGTGTCACTCTCCCTCCTGAGGGCATCATTTTGGAGCAATGGCTGGAGGGACCTAAAGATGAAGCGGTGTTTCATCTACAACATCGACGGCGGCGGGTCTCGGCGATGGACGCACGCAGGCGGGTGGTGTTGTCTTGCGACGTGGCGGCGTCGACGACGGGCCTGGCAAGGTCATTGTATTTGATCACTCATAAAAATGGATTGGTGGAAGACGACAGCGGCGACGTATCAACGTGCGCATGTGGCGCGCGTCGTGTGTCTTCTGGACCGATTTGTGCCCCCGGCTAGCCATTGGGCAGGTTGGTTGAGGCCTCCGGATTTAGATGAGGTGTGTAGGTGTGTCAGGTCAGAGCACTTAGCTCCGATCGGGTCCACCTACTCATGAGTTCCCTACCTCAATTGTGCATGCACCTTGCTTTAAAAGCTAACTTCAAATTTGTGTAGGTCCGAGAAGGTGGTCTTCACAAAGTGGCAAAGCATGTAAAGGTGTTTAGTACCGGTGTATGCGTTGGTGGAACAATGCTGGTAAGCTTGTACAAAGGGCATGTGATGCAGCCCTAGAAGTCAATGCATATCCTTAAATCGACAGATCAACCCTAACCTCATCATAACATGGTTGCGGGTACGATCTTCCTCTGCTTCAGTTCATTGAGTTTCAGTCTCTGGTTTATAGCCCAGGTAACAAAAGGAATTTTCTTTTAACTCTACTTTCATACGATCGATCGTCTTCACCAGCCAGGCATTTCATCCACAGTTTCTTTCGTTGAGAGGCTAGGCTAACGGCTCATTACCCGTCAAAATATGTTTCTACAAGCCTCGCGTGCATCGTGGATTGTTTTCAGTCCACCGTCATCGGTCTTTCTCATACTGCAACCTGGTTACAAAGCTCACGCATGGTCAAGCCACTAGCGGCTTGATCCACTAATCGCTCCACTAGCATCACACACATGTTCAGCACTAACACGGCCAAATTTCATGCAAAGGCCACATACGACTTGTCCTTTTTTATATGCAACAGTAATTTTGGACGTGCAAAGAGATTGTGTGCTGATTACAAAGAGATTGTGTGCTGATTACAAAAATGTGTGACTAGCCAAAGCAATGTGGGAAGAAACTGCAATCACAGGTAAGCCATTGTACATCTAATCGTCAATCATGCATATCTGGTGTTTATACATGCAAAAAGGGTTGAACAAATTTCTAGCTTGCTTATAAGCACGATGGTGTGCACTTTGTTTTCTCACAAATGGAAATGCTAGTTAGCGTCTCAAGCTACCAAGGCGAACATACGAAGTACTTTCCGGAAAGAGGTCCCCGTGTGGCGTTTGGCGACTTGCCGTCTCCCTGATAGATCAACTCTCTGATTCATCTTGATTCCTATCTCTCTACCACTTGATCTATCTCTCCCAGCAAATCAATTTCTAGTTCATCCAGCCTCGGCATGCCTGATCTACAGCCGAGCAAGCAGCTCCCTTACGTCTGTCACCAGTCTTCACAAGAAGGCCGCAGTCCCAAAGGTTAAGGTCCAGTTTCCCGGTGAGCGCGTCGAGGTTACTCTGCATCTACAGCTTCCACGCCTTTGGCGACTCACGGCAGCGTGCGCCGAGCTCAGCCGTCTCGGCGAGCGTGGCAGCCTCGGACTACAGCGCCAGACTTCAAGGAGTGATGGATGACTATTTGAGATAAAGATCTGTAGCAACCTTCAAAGAGCAGCAGACACCATGAAAGCAATGGGATGGAACTGCCAAGGTATCGGCAAGAGCCTCGGCAGCCCTAAAATGTGTCATCTTGCCAACATGATTGTCTCCGCAAAAGCTCAGGTAATCTTCTTATCCGAGGTAAAAACTTCCAAATTCAGTTCTGATGATATTGTTGCTCGTTTTAATATGAACAATGCTTTTGTGGTGCCTTCTCGGAAGAATTCGGGAGGGCTTTGGCTTATGTGGTCTGATAACACTCACCTCGATGTTTACACTTCTTCCTTTCATCTTATCCTAGCTATAGCCACTGATAAGACTAGAAATCAGAAGTTTGGGTCAGTTTGTGTTTATGGTGACCCCTATCATCGCCATATGGCTTCAATTTGGAGTCAAGTTGCAAATTTTGTGTATGATAACAGCAACTTGCCAATCCTGTGTATGGGTGATATTAATGACCTTTTGTATAATACTGACAAAAGCTCTACTAATATTAATCGTAATCGTATGTATGCTTTTCGCTCTTTTGTAAAAAGTTGTGGTTTGTTTGATCTTGGTTTCAGTGGACCAGCTTTTACTTGGACAAACAGGCGCTTTTCTTCTAAACCTCTTTTTCAAAGGCTTGACCGATGCTTAGCTAATCCTGAATGGTGTGCTATTTACCCAAATTCAAATGTTTACAATATGCATTTGATCTATTGCTTTAGCGACCATGCGCCTATTTTATGTTCCACTGATGGTAATTCTCGAAAAACTAAAAACTTCTTCAAATTTGAAAATTTGTGGCTAAAGGAACAAGATTTCCAAACATATGCTAGATCTTGCTGGGCAAACACGGCCAACTCAGCTTTTCACAATCATACTAACAAACTTGCTAGAGAACTAAAAATCTGGTGCAGGAAAAAGAAACCTTTGCAGGATGAGCTACAGGAACTTGAGCAGCAAATTAAGGAGATTCAATCCAAGACGGTTGCTATGTAGGACCATAACCAGGAAGGGAAGCTAATGCAAAGGTATGAGCAAACTGTCACTAAACTAAATGACTATCAACTCCAACGAGCGCAGAAAAATTGGGTGAAGAATGGAGACAGGAACACTGCCTATTTTCACAGAGCCATCACTAAGCGCAGAAGACGAAACACTATCCTATCGATTAAGGATGAGAACAATAACACGCATTTTATGCCTGATCAGATAGCTAACACTTTTGTCTCCTATTTTGGATCAATTTTCACCTCTTCTCGTGCAGAACATTTCAACAGCATCTTTGCAGATAATACTGATCTTCCAGATGATCCTACTTACTCGACGCCTACAAAGCAAGAAATCTGGGAAGTACTGAAGGAAATGAAAAGGAATGCCTCCCCTGGACCAGATGGCTTTAATGTTGAATTTTATTTGGCTACTTGGGATTGGATTGGGGATGATGTTGCTGCTCTTATTTCTTCCTTCTTCACCACTGGACATCTCCCTACACACATTGCTCTAATTCCAAAAAAACTGGTTCCCATGATTCCTACGGATTACAGACCAATAAGCCTTTGCAATGTGGTTTACAAAATTATTGCCAAATGCTTAGCTAACAGACTTAAACCACACCTTCCAGATTACATTCATCCTTCTCAACAAGCATTTATTGAAGGTCGTCGAATTAGTAACAACATTATTATTGCTCAAGAAATCACTCACTCTTTTCAGCTGTCTTCTTGGAAGGAAAAGGCTTTTGTTTTAAAAATAGATCTGGCCAAAGCTTTTGATAGATTAGAATGGAACTTTATTCTCCAGGCTCTTGCTCATAAAGGGTTGCATGGTCACTTCATAAAACTTATCCATGCGTGCATTTCTTCACCCATCTTTTCTGTTATTGTTAATGGTCAACCATTTGCGAGATTCAATTCAGACAGGGGACTACGACAAGGATGTCCTTTATCACCTTATCTTTTTGTCCTTGCTATCAATGAGTTGTCTCTTGTATTACAGGAAGCTTTATCGGCTAACAGTCTACATGGAATTGTTCTTGGGCCTGCATGTCCACCAATTCACTCACTCCTATTTGCAGACGATTTAATTATCTGTGGTGCAGCTACTGTTCATGAAGCCCAAGCGATGAGACAAATTCTGAACATCTTCTGCCAAGCCTCAGGACAACTACCAAACTAGAATAAATCAGGTATACTTTTCAGTAAACATGTATCTCCTGCTGATAGGGAAGAAATTTTAAATGTTTTCCCTGTCCCTAATATCGATGATTCTTTTATACACTTGGGACATCCTTTGGTTCTTCCTTCGAAAAACATATCAGAGGCTTACAACTTTGTCCTAGACAAATTTAGCTCTAAACTTGGCACCTACAAAGCTAATTCTTTATCCCATGCAGCAAGATTAGAGCTAATAAATTCAGTGTTCTCATCTATTCTTGTCTACTATATGTCAACTATTATTTTCTCCAAAAAGTTTATTGCAAAGATCACGGCTATTATTAGAACTTTTTGGTGGTCTGGTGTTAACACTGATTCTCCTACTAAGCCTCTTTGTCTCAAAGCTTGGAAAGACATTTGCGCGCCAAAAAGAGAAGGTGGACTAGGAATTCGAAATTTGCAGGCCGTCAACTATAGTCTCATTCTTTCAGGCCTTTGGAGGATTGCTTCTCAGCCCAACAGCCAGCTTTACCGCATTCTGCAATCCAAGTACTTCCAAGACACTTCCATTTGGAGGCCCAAACCGAATGTGCCTAAATCTGCTTTCTGGTCTGCTGCTTTAAAAGTTATTCCCTTTCTTCAAAATAACTCTTTTTATCAAATTCTAAATGGGGAAGTCTCAATCTGGAACACACCTTGGTACACAGCTTGGCAAAACATTTACAACGATCTAATTATTCAGCCTACCTCCTTTACTTATCCTGCCTCTGTCAAGCATCTCATGATCGATAATGTCAGCAGATGGAATGAAACCTTGGTGGATCAACTTTTCTCTCACTCTGTTGCCACCATTGTCAAGGCTACTCCCATTATTCCCTCTACTGATGATGACATTCTTTGCTGGAAGCTAACTCCAAAAGGGAAATACAACTCCAAATCTGGATACCACCTTTGCTTGCAGTTTTTGCAGGATGCAGGTATGCCGAAGCCAAGGAAGCCAGACGAGCTAACACAGCAGCTACTAAACTCGATTTGGAAGTGCAAAGAAATGATTCCGAGAGTCAAGACGTTTGCGTGGAGAATTCTGCGCCGAGCTCTCCCATCGGGTTCAAGAGCTGCGGCTAGGTCGAAGCACATATCACCTCTTTGTTCAAGGTGCGGGCTGACGGAAGACGATGTCCATATCCTTTTCTTATGTCCATTTGCAAGAGCAGCTTGGTTTCATGATCCATGGTTTATTAGAGCCGATATACTTGCCCAAAACTGCAATTCTATTTCTGCTATCATCCAAAATCTGCTGCAGAACAATCACCCACATGCACAAATTAACACAATATTCACTTTTCTTTGGTGCATCTGGAAATCAAGGAATGATCATCTGTTTGGCCGGAAACAAAATAAACCTTATCAAGTTGCAATTGCTACTAATGCTTTGCTGCAGGATCAAGAAATTGTTCCACAGCCGGGGAGCCTGCATAAAGAGATGATGCAATTATCAGAACCTTTTCGAGACAACGACTTCAGTTTTCTTGCAGGGCCAAGGCTATATGTTGATGCAGCTTGGAAAGCTGTTGCTAATGGAGGAGCTTCCGTAGCCGGGTTAGGCGTTTTTGCAACCTGGCCAGAGCAAAATGGTCGCTCTGATATCTTTGTTTTTGCGGCAGCACACAACATTCCTTCGGTTCCTATTGCAGAGAGCATGGCGCTTCTACTTGCAGCGGATATGGCGGCACATTTGAACATTGTTTCTGCAGGTCTATTCACAGATAACAGTAATGTGGCTAGCTCAATTCGAGCTCCTAACATTGCTCACTCCTCTGTGTTTTGGGAGATCAGACCCTTGGTGACGCAAGTCAAAGAGTGCCTCCGGCCCCTTCAAGCATCAGTTTGCCACATTTCCAGGAACTCCAACAGGATAGCTCACAACTGCGCACATCAGGCGTTGCGACATGTTGATTCACACCCTACACTTTCTTGCAGGAATTTAGCTCATAGCAAGATCACTTGCCCTGTTTTGAGTTACTTTGCAAACTTGAACAAGCAGGGTATTGTAATTATTTCTGTACTATGCTTCTGAGCTAATAAAATGAGGGCACGTATGTGCCCACCCTTGTTCAAAAAAAAAAGTTAGCGTCTCAACCAAATGGGCCTTGTTGTTTTTTTTTTTGAATTTTTCATACTTGTATTCATACTAGAAGGAACCAGTACAAGGTCGGATTACAAGCAAGAAAAAAGGAGAATACAGAGAGCAGACACCGCTGCACCACGCCATCCTCGCCTCGCCGAACTCCAGCCGGAGCTCGCAACCATGGAGCAGAAGAGCTCCTTGCCCAAAGACGTTGCTGAGCCGCGTCATCCACCAGCTCCAGCGAGCTGGATCTGAAAACGGTTGTAGCACATCGGCCGGGGCCGTGGCCCCAAGCCTCTTCTGCCTCGGATCCAGGCCTGCGCCGCAAATCCACCCCCTTCACGCCGCCTGAGAGACTGGAGGAAAACAAATCACAGATGCGGCCACGGCTATCAATAATGTTAGAGCGAAGGAGCTGCCGAACTCGGTCGCGTCATGTCTGTTTGTTTCGGTGGAAGACCCGTGGGGCCCTAATAATTGTTCTGCCACCTGTTCGTCTAGAAGAAGTTCAACGTTTCATAATCATGTGAGTGGCCCTGGGTACATCTAGAGATATGTTGCATCTTGGATTGTACCATTGGCTGCAAAATAAAAAGTAATTATTAATCGCATTGTATCTGTCATTATTATATAGATTGTCTTTTTACAGTTAATTGGCATGTGCTCGATCTGCTTTTGCATTAAATAAGGGGGAAGCAAGTCCGGGGCGCAAGGGACCGAGATAAAGAGAGGCAAAACGGGGAGATAAAAATAGCTGGCATTTAGGTATTTACATTCTGGATTCTTATTATTAACACCATAATCAGTGAATGAGGTAAATATAGATTAAAAACAGCTCCTCACATAGTCATCGGCATGGTAAGATAAGCTTTATGTACTTCTCTGTACTTAGTGGGCTGTGGTATTCTAGTTACACAGATGTTAGGTGTAAACTTTATGCGCGTGTCATCTTGACGTTGTGTTTGACTCAATAAAAGCTCACTTTAGCAAAAAAAGTACCCGTGCGTATGCAATTGTGTGGAAAATTGCAACATGATGATCTGCCTCGACTAGCCCCACGTAAACCCCACCTCAGAACCAGCTCCTCTGAATAGCATGAGGCATACAGAAGTGGTTTCTTTAAACAAGGCAAACAATTTGCCTTTTCATCGATTAAAAATATGTTCAATTAATATAAGGGAAAGCCGAGTTAAAACCGATATATAGGGTCGATCCCACCCGACAAACGGAAACACCATGGCCATACCCGCTCTCACTAAAGGCATGGAAAATACCACAAAATCATGACACCCACATAAATAAAAATTAACGGTGATCTTCACCGAGCTAGTCAACCTGCCACCATTACTGGATAGAAAAAGTCATGCTGCAATGAGGGAGTAGACACATAAAGGCCCCCCGACGATAAAGAAGCTTGCACTCAAGAAGAGCCCATGCCAAATGTGACACCTGAGGTGCCAAGCAACAACGTTGAGGACAGCTTGTCCAAATGATCGATGACAACATCAACAACATTGTCAAACTTCTGGGGGCTGCCGTCCCGACTTCTGCCGCTCCGCCAAAAGTTTGCTAGCACCACCTTGCAAGGCCATTGCCTCGACATACCACCACCTGCTTTCGAATTACAATGCAACACGACCCGACTACGAGCAACCCAAGCTGCATAGGAAAAAGAGTTCAAATTCATTTTTTTTAAAGATTATGCCCTTATGGCCTGTAATACTTTCCATTCAGTAATAAAACGCTTGGCGCAATGACAAACGTGCCAACTATCATCGGGCATAAATTAATTAAGATAGATGGATAAGGGATAAATTTAATCTCCGCCAGGTTAAAGTCAAAAGGCATTCAATGACATTCAATGGCCTGTGTGGGACCTTGGACATTTATACTATAGAAATACGGACTTAATATAGAAAAGAATACAATATAGAGGATGGCCATACGGTGGGCGGAGCAATTAAGAGCGTTGGCTAGTTAGGAAGGGGATGGTGAGATATGGAGGAGGGGCATCCCCAGGTTCTCCTAGGCATTTTCGCCCTTATGGCCCCTGTAATATTTTCCATTCAGTAATAAAACGCTTGGCGCAGTGGCAAACGTGCCAACTATCATCGGGCAGGGTTAACCACACAGTGGTGACAAGTAGAATATTATTTCAGTGATCCTTGACATAGACAAGAACGATCTTCATGGTAGTTGAGGTAGCCGGAGATCGCATAGCTGAGGTTGGCCGAGACTTCTTCACGGTGAGGTTGGTTGAGAATGCAGCGATGGTGGGAAGAGATAGACTGGGTCATGGGCTGGTTGTGTGGTCTGTATCGGCCCTCACATTATTCCATCGTTTCCTCTCTGACACACGCTTTTGTGGCAATCGCTCATGGGCTGGCTCTGTGGTCTGTATAAACTGGGATCAATAGAGGCGCAACGCTCTAGCAACGCACTTATATCGATGATATGACGAGGCATCCCAGTTCTGGGTCCTTGAACGAACTCTTATATCAACCACAGCTAGAAACAAGGTACTCCCACAAAGAGAACCACAAATAACACACCTCTCTGGCGGTCTGGCCGGTTCATCTATCTTGCACATACGAATGAAGTGCTGAAGGGCCCAAAGAGCGCGGCTCGTGATCGCAAAAGTGTGAGCCGCCAAACCGTTTTGGGAAGAGATAGACTGCAATTACAGGGAAGCCATTGCACACCTAATCGATAATCATGCATGTCCGGTGTTTCGATCTACATGCAAAAACGAATTGCTAGCAAGCTTATATAAGCAAGATGTCTGCTCGGTGCCAACTCCTTTGTTCATATATCTTCCCTCCCCCTCTCTGTTTCCGTAGCGAATGGAAATGCAAGTTAACATCTCAACCGTAACAGGCTTTGTTGTCTAGGGTTGCTACTACAGGGTTAAGTAGCTCCTCACGGAGGCAGGCAATGACTTGTACAAGAATTAATCTCTCTCCCAGATCCCCAGATTGCTTCTATCTGAACATCCCTAATCCCTGATTCCCTCCCGAATCTCCCTGCTTGTATCTGTTGTATGAGAGTGATCATAACAGCGGCAATCAAATTTAAACGCTCCAAGAGGTTAAAAACCTGCTATTGGTTGTTGTTGTTGTTCGTGAAGACAGCGATGTGTACTCTCCAAACCGCTAGAGTGGTTGTCTCGACCACCGTGCATGTATGCAGGGGAGGACCAGGCCACCAATTTGTCATTAATGCGAAAGACAAATTGCATGAGGTGAAATGACGGTATGCAATGGGAACCACAATGCACATGGTTATCCTGGAACACGCGTCTGTCTGTGATGTGGCTCCTCGTCGCAAACGGGCGGCACCTCCTAATTGACCGTTTGTGCATTTGAGATACCTCATCGCACTCGCTTACCTTGTCTAACCGTCGTGCCCCATTTTTTTTTTTAGCTATTGTAGCTTTCAAAGGGGGTCACACTGGCCTGGAGCTGGAGCATTGTGTGCTCACCTCCCCCATTCCTCATGCCCTCAGCTCCACTCTGTTGCCATCAGCCAGAGGACCAACTGACCAAGCACACGAACGACCCGCCGCAGCACTGCCGACTTGTGAGGTCATTGCCCCAGGCGACAGGCGGGCGCTTACGAAGCAGAGTGGAGTGCCACCTGGTGCGGATCTTGTGAGCTCTTTTCTATCTTAACAATGCAAAAGTCACTCATTTCTTGCGTGCCTAAGAAAATATTTGCTAGGTTGGCCACCCAAGCTGCGAAACCACCGCCTGTGGCAAAAAAAACAGAAAATATTTGCCAGGTTGGCCGCCCGATGTGCGAAACAACCGCCTGCGGTAAAAACAATGAAGACAACACCTTCACGGACGCTGCCACTTCTACCGCCTCCTTCCCGGACGCCAACTGGGATACGGTTCTGCCACCCGCTGCGGTGTTGCCAGCCCCTCCAACTGCGGCATCCTCCTCACTGAAGAGCTCAGATGGTCTTGGTCCTGAACACAAACTTTACAAAACTTCCCAGTAAACATATTTCAGAAAGACAACAGAGAAACAGAGTCATAAGTCGGTTGACGATTCCCATTCCAACCAGTGACACCCCTTTTCCTCCAATAAATCAGATCACGGCCTCCATTCCACAGCCAAAACTTAAAATACAAAAATTGTACAGCATCAGCGGCAGGCTGACGTTACAGCAGGTATGCCGGGGCAAAAGTAGTAGGCACAGAACTATTATACATGACCAGACCGCGGTCCAGTCCCTGTGGCAACTCAACAACACCTTCGCAAAAATCACAACTCTACTAGATCCCAAAAGGGAACATAAAGAATACCTAGTACAATAGCACTACTCCTTTCGCCAGTCCAACTGGATGCCAAAAAACACATACACCACCATATCCACCGGCAGCTGAGTATATACAAGAGAAGCCTCCGCGGATCTTCGGACAATCTCTGCAAGTCGATATGTCAAACTTATCGTGCTAGGGAAATGGGTTGAAGAGCTCATCCATCTTTGTAGTCCTTGTAGATAAATTATCTTTTGCCAGGGATGTGCGCTCAGCCCATCTCTCAAACACAAATCATTTTCTTGTGCAGAGAAGGGGTAAGATTCCGCTGAGTGAGGCTTCAGATGGATCATATCAACCAATATCTGATGAATCTACTATATCCAGGCAAGAGCACCCCGATCATTTGCTGCTGCTTGGGGACGGCCCCTGGTTGGAGTAGCTGGTCTGTTAGCATTCAGCTCCTGAATGCCATTTCATGTGTAGCAGAGTCAACGGACTGGACCATAGCAGTCTATATAGTTCAAATAAGGAAATACGTTTGCAAGAAAATAGTGTTTTACCTGCATCCATGTATCTTCAATGTGATCTGGCGAGGTCTCAGGTGATGTGATTGCAGGGGGCAAAGGATGAATTAATTTTGGAACAACGACAAGATCTCTACCCAAAACCAAGATTGCACCAGCATTATTTGCAGTGCCTGCATTTGTACAATATCAATCAGTAACAAAACGAGCAAATAGGTCGAATCTACACCATGTCAAATCATGTTCTCACCGCAATAATTTGTTGCAGAGAAAAGAGTGATCAGGTGGCCTTGAGCAAATCGCTCAAAGCCATCCATCACACACTCGTGCGCTCGTACAATTAACTGAAGGTCGTTGTTATTGCAAAACTCCATAACACGATCAGGCTGTGTCAACAACTTGTGTTAGCTTCAGAAAATTTAGAGGGGCCAAAGAAAAGAGAAGGTGAGCTCATCAACATAGCGAGTAAGGAGCACTAACCCCAAATGTAACAAGACCAGGCCCCGAGCATTTGGTCTTAATCCTTCAACACTATCGTTCTCTGTAGGATCAGACCTGTAAACATCATAATATCATGGCGTCAAAATGTGTATACATAGATATAAATATCTCCAGCTAAGTGTAAATATCAGTGGGAGTTGTTGAAATGCTGACCATAGGAGATCCATGAGGACAACAGAGCCTGCTTCCATGGTAATTGGTCTTTGAAGATTCTCGATTTGTTCTACATGGTTGATTGACCGGCCGATGCCACCATGCATACAGATAATTTTCTTTTCTATGAGCGCAGCCAAAGGAAGCCAGTTAAATAGCCTATTCATACGATGCCATGTCCAGATGCCATCTCTCTCACCCTATTTTTCCAGCAAAAAATACTCACGTAAGAATATAACACTGATCTTGAACAAGATGCAGTATACAGAGAAAAAGTTACCATTCTTTCTATACACTCTATTCGGAAGCCAAACAAAGCATTAATATCTGCAGCTTCATGATTTCCACGAATTAAATGTACGTTTTGCGGATATTCAACCTGAAACGTTTAGTTGTTTAAATATACAATTTAAAAAAAAACATACAAAACAAGCTAGTTTGCATGAAGGTAAATCAATAGTTAATACCTTCAAAGCAAGAAGAAGGGACATAGTTTCTAAACTATGCTGGCCACGATCCACATAATCACCCAAGAAGAGATAATCAATGTACCTGCAGGTTAAGATTAAGACTAAGAGAGCCGAAGATGACTAACAAACCCCCAAAAAATATTCAACATACAGGGACAGGGATTAATGCTCCAAGTACTATATTCAACACACGTAGGGACAGCTGGATATTTATTAGAGATGTAGAGGGAACAGGAACTACACTCATTTTGCATTGGAGCATGAAATTAAATGGAGGAAATATCTGGAGATTATACACAAAGAAAATATATTACGTATGGCATCAGAATTTGTTGTGCAGTTTTTGCATATTGAAAACCAACCATAACCAACGATAACTTTTGTTCACTCGACCCAGAACTTACGCAATGTCTCCTGCCGTTGAAGGAGCACCGTACTCATCAAACAATCGCATAAGGTCACCAAATTGACCGTGTAAATCACCAAATATTTTGATGGGGGCTTTAAGTTGCAGAACACTTGGTTCGCTTGAAAATATTCTCTCAGCACTATCACACAAATCTGCAATCTCGTTGCAGTCCAAGAAGAACTGCCTTCGCACGGGAGGCTTCCAACCACGAGGTTTCAACAGAGATGCAATCACCTGGAAGAAGTATAGCATCAAACAGAATACTGAGTTATCACGTAGTTGCCACGAACAGTAAGTAGGCTAGTAGCTCGTATCTCAGCCAATGCCTACATTGAGCGCTAAAATTTCTAGATCACTATGGCTCACTATCATTACCATAGCAGTTGAGTTACCAGACTTCTATGTTTTTTATTACATGCATGACTAACTTTACATCAAAGAACATACGCAATTTTGTTTTGACTGTGACCATACTTTCCATATGAAAAGTACCTTCTTAGGAACGCTATTAATAGACATCTGGCGGTCAAGCAATTTTCTTGCAGCAGTTGCATTCTCAGGGGTGCCATAGCTGACCCTTCTTCCTTCATTTTCAAACTGGTCGATTGAAAGCTGTCTGACCATGCCACCTAAGGCACCTCCAGTTTCTGCAGCCACCACCACCTGTAAGAATAAAAAGAGCATGTCATCCAGTGTGATGCAAAAGCAGTTTTGACGAGCACTGCAAGATATAACAGTAAATTGACCTGGTATAATATAAACAAACTAAACTACAAATGATACAACAGCATACGGCCTACTCAGTACTCACAGCTCTATGGTGCAACCGAACCCCAGGTGGAGGTGTCATGTTTGAAAGAGCTGTGTCTGGTTTGATGAGGCTTGAATGTTTGCTGCTTGATGCAGAATCTGGAGACTGTTCCTTGTCAGACAACTGTTCTGCATCACCATTAACCTGCCTAGCCTTTACAGCAGCTAAAGTAGCACTGATTGCCTCCGCCTCTGCTGCTGAAGCTTCAACCAAGTAATCAACGCCTTTGTTTGATCTCCTGTGATGTAATTAATTTCAGAAACAAAATCACTGTAAAATAAAAATTATGGAACTAATATCAACTTGCTACTCAAAAATCACAAGAACACATTTATGAGATAAATAGTGCACCTCTGACCCTGCACAGCGTTCTCAGGGCTAATATCAGTGTACATGTCCCCGTTAAGAGGAGGGGCAACTGGGGTTCCAAGAACAACAGATCCATCAGGAGCTGATTCTGGAGCTGCCTGTCTTGTACGTTCGTCATTGTAAGCATATCTTCCAGGTGCTCTTCCAGCTTGTGTGTCAGTGGCTGCTGCACTGGCCGCCGCGTGATTAGCAGCAGTTGTCGTTTCGGCAGCTGCGAGATCTTCAGCAACAAGAAGATCATCTAGCAGTACACCTACAATGGTATCCCATGTTGTTAGCACGAAATAAGCAAAGGTGATACGCACAAACTGCACGAAAATGCAATTATAAAATACGACCAATCATACTCAAAGGACAAATCCAAATGAATTTTATCCAACTAAAAAACATATAAATTATTGTAGACGATTAAAGATGTGTTTAGTGCTTTAGACAAAGGAGCGAAGGATTATGACAATACTACGGTACTAACGTGAACTACCAACAAAATCATCCTCAGACCCCAAAAAAACTGTGGTCAGAATTTAGTATGCAGTCATTGCTAATGTACTACCAGGAAAGGACTAGATAGGTGTGTATATCCTTTACAAGTTAGCTCATGAGACAAAAATGCCACAGCAAGATAGATCAAAATGAATGTCAATTTATTGGGAAATTACATCCTGGAGGCAAACCACAGCATCAGTTAACCATACAATGAACTTGATAACTCACAGGAATAGACGTTACTACCTTAAACATCATTTACAAAGAACATGGTCATCCTAGAATACCCAATGACCAAGGTGAGTAAATATCACTGAAAAAAATAGTGCGATATATCCCAGCTAATAGCACGCTATAGCGTCTTGAAAATGATCCTGCTAAATAGATCAGTGTACATTGTCTCGGTAATAGCACGCTATAGCGCGAAATAGCAAGCTAATAGCATATTTTTAGGCCGGCGCTATTTTTCTGTAGCGCGCTATTTTTTTCCTTGGTAAATATACATTTGTGAGCTAAGTAATTGTCCCTAATGGAGTACCACATGATGGATGAATCATTTTATTTGATCTTGATGAATATGAAATGCTATATGGCATTTAACGCAAGCCAAAATCATAGATTGGTAGGTTGCATGTACGTAAAAAAAACTAGACTCTCGAAGGATAAAAGGGGGCATGACGACCCAGCAAAGTCAAAGCTCAGAACATATGCAGGAAATCTACACGCTGTAGTGATAAATGGATAGTTCTTGGTCAATTTGCAAACCTCGGATCAACGATAAAATATACTAGTACCAAGTCACCTAAAGGTGGCAAAAAATGGGGAACTTGGGAGATCAGATTCATAGAACAGTGTGAGAAAAATGCATGTTTCTGTAGACAACTATTAGCTTACCTCCTCGCAAACCTCCATAAATGAATATTAAATCACCAACAGCAGCTGCTGCATGCCTACAACGCCGCGTAAGTTCAACAGCAGCATCACCTCCTGCTGCATCTGCACTATATCTTCCTGTCCTGGGAGTTGTGACAACTGACTTTGTGTCGCACCAAACTCCGGCAGCCGTGTCCAGCACTGGGATCAGGTAGAATGGTACAAGTTATTCAAATTTGCAGGAGTCAAATCGTAATTCTTGCAGACAGCTAAAGTAGTCAAAGTGCCTAAGCCCCTAACTATGATGCTGATGGAGCTTCAAATGGCCTAAGTTAATTTCAATGCTAGCAAAAGAACGAGAAAAAGTGGCTCATGTCAACACACGGTCATAGGTTACAAAAATGAATTGCAAAATATTTTACTGTTCATTAATTTTGTACAAATCAACATAATTAGTAAGTGGAGTTTGAGAAATGACTTTAAAATTACAACATTGAAAGTCCCTCTGTTCCGAAATAAGTGGCATGGTTGAACCAAAAACACGCCACTTATTTCGGAACGGAGGGAATAGTATTCAAGTATTTTGTACAATTCGGGCTTGTATGCAAAATTTGGATACTAGGAATCCACCAAAAGGAACTCGGGATGCATTCAACCCAAAAAAGAGATATTTCTTCCAATAATCAGCACAAATTATGACCTTGGGATGCATGATTTCATCCAAAGATTGTTAAATTTATACTATAAAACTGTAAATTAAGTCTTAAACCGGAACCTGCAATACTCGAGGAGTCCTCTACCATCCGACCACCTCCAAGAGCACCTCCTGACACATGAAGACGTGCATTCACGAATACCTAACAGATACGAAACAAGCATTAGACAAACACCACCCTGGGATCAAAAAAATAGAGAAAAAAGGATAGGGATTGAATGGCATCTTACAGCTGCATGTTGGTATCTTGGTGATGGGGAGACGCCAGGGGCAATTGCCCACTCCCAGCGCCCATCTCTATGTTTTGCGAGGCCATATGCACTTGATAAGGGCTGATGGTTAACAAAAAATCATATTATTGATATTACACACAAAGTAATGCAACAGAAATATGTACTGATTTTATTAATCAGGGACAACTAGACATCTCGAATGAAATTCAGAACATGTACTTCACAAATTGGATGATTGTATCACTTCCATCATTTGATCAATACATGCCCCATTTCCCTTGCAAAAATATGGAGAGCTAGCTAACAGAAAATAATGCATCCACGACTCAATAGCTGCTACGTGGCAAATGGGTTCATGATCTGGTCATGTATATGTATGCATTAACTACTTGACACGCATAATCGTGATCATTTTTCCTTGATTTATGTGAGATGGAATTATTAACTTAATAATAATAATAATAATAATTAAAAAAAATCACTTCATGTAATCCACTTGCTGAAAGTTCGAGATTTTAGATTTTAGATTTTAGATAGTACATAAAATGTGCACTTGTTGAAAGAATCGCTCCGTTCCTTACATAACAGGATGTAAAGTAATAATCTTGTTAAGATAGTTTGACATCTAATGACTAATAGCACACAGATTAACAACCTATTATTAAACGACTAAAATGTTGCAAGCACTTTTTAAATTCCATTCATTTAGTCGTATAAATTAAGATCCAGCAAATGGTTCACAACATACTACTAGCTCCACTGCAAAGTAGATTTAGTCTTGGAAGCATGCAGTCATACTTCTATAACTTTGACAATCTATAATTCTATATACTCCCTCCGATCCTAATTAAGTGACGCAGCTTATACTACTCATTTGTACATCTCTAGTTCTCTACGTGCAACACTTAAAACGGTTCAGATGGGGTATTAAAGATTGTTGAGGTTGGTCAAACAAGAATAATATGATTAGTAGATTTGTCATAAAAAAGATTTTAAAAATCTGGTTTTATTGTAAATTTACTAATACATTCATATAGAAATAACGATTAAAGTCGCATGTTGGAGATTGTGCCTTTTCCTAGAATGTCATGTATTTTGAAATGGAGGGAGTATATAATAATGTTGACATTATCTCACATACCACACTATTACCATCCCTCCCCCCGCAAAGCAAAAGTAGACCATCGGATCGTGCACTCGCAGTGGCATACCTGAAGGACAGACCACAAAATTTAGTGAAAGAAGATCAAAACTAATTCTACAACCAGTAAATTAAATAAAAGAATATGACCTAAATGCAGGAGTCGGATCACAACAAACTGAATGGGCATTACCAATATGGCTGTTAACTTTGCCACATCATGCTACTCTGTACCGTTACCATGCAAAATAAATAGCAACACATATTATAGATAGCTAAATATTATGGAGTAAAATTGTACAAAATGGTAGTTTGGTAGTGTAATATAATGGTATATTGTCAGGATGATTTTATAATATCTCAAGCCACTGTCACCAATACATTATTTGTAGCTCATCAGTGTAATGGAATTTACCACATGAAACACTTGTTTCCGTTAGCCAAACTTACATGCATGGTGGTGGTCCTTCACCTTCCGGTTCAAGTTTCCTCCACTCGTATGGCTTAGCTGCAGTATCTAGAGCCCATACATCCGCCAGAGGCCGCTTTCCTAACCAAAAGAAAATTGTCCCAGTATCAACACCACTCAGTGCTAGGAATAACGAGTAATTGTGAAAATGTTTAACGAAGTAATTGCATACCATCATTTCCACCTATAGTCAACAAGAACCTCTGTCCCACCAAGGCCATAACATGTCCATATCGTGGACCTGGACCAGGTCCTTGAACCGCCACTCTATGGATTGTACAGTACCCTCAGAAGAGATAATGAAGAAATACAGCTCTAAACTCAAATTAGTGCGGAACAATAATCACCTGTGCCATCGCGGTCTTTGTTGTGTAAGATCTAGAACATGAAGGTCCTCCGCAGATAAACCAGCAGGGCCAATTCCACCCTAGCCGGCAATAAAAGATGGAAGAGAGGTGAGCTATTTAATGTTTGCCTCAATAATGCTTAAGCGAACAATAGACAAAACCCTTACAGGAACCTGTCCATGATTTTTAACAAGCATGTTATACTAGTTAACAATGTAGATAAGAATAGAGGGGTCAATATAAGGTGCAGGTGATCTTCTTGAAAGAGTGAGAGATGTTTAGATCCCCAGCACCAAGTAATGGCAGACTCTGGTTGTCCCAAACAATGATTAGGCGCTAGTATGGTCACTAGAATAACACGCCAATAGTAAAAAACAGATACCTGAATGACAACCATGGTCCCAACTGCAGTTGCAACATGTGCAGCTCTTGGTGAAGGAGGCTCGCCAAGAGGAGTGAGCCTGACAAAGTAGTGTGGTGGTTAAATACGTTTGCTGATTTTCTTAGTACTAAAATAAAAATTTCATGGCACCCGAGAAGAAAAGAGTTGTAAAGACGTTACTGAATTAGCAACCCAAGTATCAGATACTGAAGAAGAATAAGTAGGAAACCATTTATGCTACCTGCTCCACTTATTTGATAGTACATCATAACAGTGGACATCTGCTGTGGCACCGGCAAGACCTGCAACCAAGGAAATCGTTGAGATAGTCACTTATTGTATTTGATTGGGAATTAAAACTAGCATTCCTCGCTAGATAAGATCGTCTTTTTTAATTCAGTAACTTCATGTCAGTGCCAGGTCTTAAAGAAATTCAATTACCCTCGCCTAGCAAAAAAACAAACGGTTCCTCTTGCTATCTACTGATATAATGGGCACAGCTAGATAACACAAAAACAGGATCACACTCGGTTGATTGGAGACAGTAGAATGTCAACTTTTGGTAGCGTTGAAAACAAAGTTATCCTAGGAATAGGAAATTTGTTCAAAACGTATGAGTAGGCCACTACTCAACATTACAGCTACATGAAATGGCATTGGGTATCTATATTCAGCATTTTGGCCCACTAGATTCAATTCATCAGAATAGCTCGAATTTAGTTCCCAAATAGAAGTCGATCACCATCTTTCAGGTTAATTGTCATGATTAGGTGCCGACTTCATCCAGAAAATGTCATGATTTCTCGGTGAATAACCTGAAGCATGGAATTTTATTTTTAAATGAAATCAGAAACTTTGCAAACCAGACACTGTTCCAGGTTGCTATCTTGTCCCGCCCCAAAAAATCCTCTGCCAGACTGGCTCTACAGAAGCGTGGCAGCATGAGAAATTACAAGAGATGAGATAAAAGGCATACGGATCCCGGCGCTGCCAGCGGTGGAGGGCGGTGTGGCAGAGTTGCCCTCTAGTGCGGTGGCGCCACCGAAGAGGATGAGCCGCGGGCCGACGTAGCCCGGTGAGCCCTCCTCCCCGACGGCCGGCACCGCGGTGAGCGTGTGGCCGCACCGGCACCCCGGCCCGTCCTCCTTCTTCTCGATCACCGCGTTCACCGCCGTGTACCCAGGGGCGGGCCTCGGTCCGCTCCCTGCCGCGGCCGGCGAGGCCGGAGCCGCCGTTGTGGGCGTCCCGGGCGTGGACGGGGCCGACGAGGAGGAGGTCTCGCTCCCGGAGCCTCTGCCGAGCGCGGCCGCGGTGGTGGCGTCGGAGTCGGAGTCGGACTCCGTCGTCATGCGCGAGTCCACGTCCATCGCCGCCCGGCCTCGCTGCTGCTGCTGCTAGGGTTGGTCTGTCGGGCGTCGAGATCCCCCGCGCGCCGGCGCCGGCCCTACGAGGCGCGCGCCACCGCGGCCGCCGGAGCCGCGAATTGGGCGCCGGAACCCTAGATTCCCCCGCGCCCGGCGCGCAGCGGAGGTTCGGGATGGATGCCTGCCGCAGAACCGCGCGATTTGTCGGGTTCCGCTTCGTCGGGCGATGCGATCGCGAGGAGCGCGTGAGGGAGAAGGGAGGGGAGAGAGGGAGAGCGTGCTCGCGGCTCGCGCGCCAAGGCGCTCCCCCCGGGAGGACAGTGAGAATTCGGGAGGCCGGCCGGGCGGCGCGGTGGGACGGGATGGGAACGGGGAATTCGGGGTGTGCCTGGGGGACAGGCTGCAAATCTGGGGGTGGTCTGGTTTGGTTTTGGTTTTGGTTTTGGTTGGAGCGGAGGAGACGAACGGAGAGCCGAGGGAGGAAGGACCGAGCTGGAAGAGAGAGAGAAGAAAGAGCTGGGAAAGAGAGAAATGGAACATTCTGGCTTCACTTGCTGCTGCGGTTTTCCCGTTCTGGCTCTGTCGTTCGTGGCTTCGCTTTGCTCGCTCAGTCGCTGACTTGTTGCGTGCGCCGTGTACGGTGTCTGGGGATGGTTGGATTGGCGCCGTCTTTTTCTACTTCTCCGCGTCATATACTGTATATTCTTATCATCCAATAATAATATAATTAATTAATGAGAAAAGATGATTAGAGTCCTCTTATTTTAGATATATGGTCTCTATACATAGTGTGTCCTTAGATATCATGCTAGGAGTATCATCCAATTAGACTTAAACAATCTTACTATTGTTATTGCAGGAGTATTACAAATGGGGTCTCCTCCAATAACTATTGTACACTGAGTAAGTTGAGTAAGATACAATACATTAATTGCAGTAAAAAAATACAATACATTAAGATTGATGTATCTTAACGTCTAAAGTGCATTAAGACGCGGTCTTAAGAAGCGATGTATTGCAAGCAGAGTTGTTATGGCATGTGTAATGGGTGACGCCAAACTTCTATTAAATATCCCACGTTATATTTTTACTTAGTTGGAGAAGAGATTTAAAAAAAAGGATTGCTTTCGAAAATACATAGGAGGACCTCATACCATACTACCATACAGTGGCAGAGCTAGAAAATTGAAAAGAGGGGTGCACTGTGGTACCCAGGCTGCAAAATAACACGCATGGTAAAAAAAGCTTTTTTACAAAGAAATTTATTTTTACCCTGTGCCCTATGCACCCTGGAGGCTCCACTTAGCTCCGCAACTGCTACCATATACCCTGATATTTGAAAATAATTTTAATTTTTTAAAAAAGATCAAAAAGTTCTGAAAATGGCATTCGGGAAAACATTATCAAGTATTGTACCCGTATAAAAAGGTTCGCAAACAAATAACTTTTATTGCACCCTGGTAAAAGATTTGCTTATAGTAGCTATATATACACGTGATATTTGTCAGTAATTTCACCTTTTTGCCCAGATGTTAATGAGCAGAATTTGCTAACCAAATTTTTTACACGAGTAGAATGCTTGGTATATTCGAGTGTACAAAACTTGGAATTCTTTGACAATGTTTTGAATTTCTAAAAAAACGTATATCAGTGTATATGGTACCCGAGAACTAAAAGTCCGTGTCCGGGTTGCCTTAACTAAGATGATCTATTAAAATTTAATAAAATACTATTTTCTCCATTGTAGCATATGTTTTCCATTATTAACATAATTTCACATTAAGATTTAATTAATTATCGTTAATTGTTAGAGATGACGATAAAGATAACACATTGTAATAATGATATTTATTGTCTTCTCAAGCGCGCGTGCGGTCACCTTGTGCACGTAAGTGGTTCATAAGCTCTTCCGGACTTGTTGTTGCGCCACCGTTGAACCTCCCGGTGTCATTGATGACATCTGGGTTGGTAGTATCTACTCCCTCCGTCCAAAAATAAGTGTCTTAGCTTTGCACAAAAGTGGATGTATCTAGACATGTGTCTAGATACATCCACTTTTGTGCAAAGCTAAGACACTTATTTTTGGACGGAGTGAGTACGAAATTATCCTGCATGCGTCCCCACATATATCGGAACACTTGATGAGTTGAGTTTGCTTGTGCAAGCTATCTTTCTCTTTCTCCCGTATGTACTGCCACATATGACAAAGGCGCAATAGCCTTCCGTCACATGGTTTTTCATCTGTTGCGTGCAACATAATTCAGTTTTGTTTGATGATTCCTCCCTTGCATTTGTAGTGGAAGAGAGGCTGGTTGAGAATGAAAGGATCGAGTAGGTTGACTAGAGGGGGTGAATAGGCAACTACAAATTTTCTTTTTCTTTTGATACAAATTTGGGAATTGCTCAAATATAAGTTCTCTAGATATACAACTAGGTGAACAATCCTATATGATGAGCAATAAACAAGCTAACAAGATATTCTACACAAGATAAGCTAGCAATACAAGTAAAGGAAGGTTAAGAGATAACCACACGGTGACGCGGAGATGTTCTACCGAAGTTCACTTCCCAATGGAAGCTACGTCTCCGTTGGAGCGGTGCGGAGTCACAAAGTGAACTCCGAATAGCCTTGATATGGCACACCGTATCTCCCTCGTGTTATCCTCCGATGAGGAGTTCCACGAGCCACTATATGATGCCTTCGAGGTCGGCAACAAACCTTTACAAGGATGAGGCACACTCCACAACCGAATTGGAGGCTCTCACCAAATTCCCGCGGCTCCCAAAACCACAAAAATCACAAGGCCGGGGCACGACTCCACAACTTAATTGGAGGCTCCCGGCTAGTCCCCGCGGCTCCCAAAGCCACAAGAACGGCCAACGACAATCCAAAGTATCAACGAACTTACAAGCTTCAAGCCCTCTCAAGAACGGAGGGGAAAATCAAATCGCTTGGTGGAAGTGTAGATCTAGGCCAACTCTCCCAAGTCCTAGAAGGACAAGGTGTTTGAGTGTGTAGGGAGAGAGATCTAGTGATTTGAAGCTTTCAACAATGGTGGGGGAATCAATTCTGGTCGTGGTGCCCTCTCCAAGGTAGGAGAAGGCCTTTATATACTGCCCCCAGATTCTAGCCGTTGCAGACAGGTAAATCGGATTATCCGATTCAAGTCCATCGGATATCCGATGGAATCGGATAATCCGATCAGACTACCATCGGATAATCCGAAAACTTCAGTGTGAGTTTCTTCTAGTCCTTAGCAGATTTCGAGCAAATCCTGATCATCGGATAATCCGATACTTCCCAACTCGGATAATCCGAATATCTTCAGTGTGAAGTTTCTTCTAGTCCTTAGCAGAATTTCAGCAGACTTTGCAAATCGGATAATCCGAATCTTCCAACATCGGATAATCCGATTTTCTTCAGCAACAAAACTGGCTCTTTTCAACTCCCTTTTTGGATTTGATGCAAAGATGTTTTACACACTTAAAACCTGCATCACTTGATTCACATGTTAAATCATCACTAGTGTTGTTGCCTAACACACAAAACACAAGGGATTAAGAAATGTCCTTTCAATCTCCCCCTTTTTGGTGTTAGATGACAACACTAGGATTTGCAAGGAAAGCATAATTATATTATCTAGATTCCCGAGCTTAAGACATGAGAAGCTCCCCCTGAATGTGTGCATATAATTAAATTGCATTTGAATACAAATGCAACACATATAGGAAGGGCACCTCCAAATAGTAAGGAAACTAGATAGGAAATTTCATGGGAGACATATCAAAATAGAGAACTATACCTTGTGCACAATAGAGTTGAAATAAACCATAGCACAAGAATACACCGCATAACCATATTAGAAATCCATATGTCTCATAACTTAAGCACAAAGGTTCACACACATAAGTTCCACAGAAAACACAACACGAATAAGTTCGACATAAATGGACACAAGCGCAATAAGAATGGTAAAAGCATATGCTTGTGCCCGAAACCCATGCAAATCCCACACGGAGACCTAATAGAACTACTTCTCCCCCTTTGGCATCGAAACGCCAAAAAGGGAAAAGAGCGATGCTACGGCCCAAGTAGATCACTCCGACTCAGAGGCATCATCATCATCATCATCACCAACACGTCACCGCCATCAGCACCATCATCATCATTTTCCTCAGACTCCTCTTCTGAAGACTCATAAGTACGGGCACGAGTGTAGGATGGCCGGGAAGGGCCAGCAGAAGCTGTCTCTAGAAGATGAGACTCAAGCTGAGTCCATGGAAACTGAGAGCCCTCGTTCCACTGATCATAAGAGAGAGGAGCAGACACTGGGGGGTCATCTGCGAGGCGAGGAAGGTGCTTGAGAATGTTCTCCTGCCTAAGATAAGTGTCATACTGTCCCCTCCGGATGTCCGCATTCATGCACAGGATGTTCCGCTGGAACCAGTTCAGTTTCTTGGGCGGAGCAAAGGAAGGAACCGGAGACGGACGGGTGGCGCCACGACGAGCATCACCCATGAAGGAACCTCGGGCAGGAGCTGCAGCAGCAGAAGATGGAATACCTCTTTCCTCTTCTGATAAACCCTCTTGTACGAATGGGGCTCCATATCATACCGGCTGAAGTTGTGGTTCTTCAGAGTGTCCTTGATGAGCATCATGATGTAAGGAGCATAAGGAATAGTGAGCCCACTGACCATAGAGTCAAACAACTCACGAAAGATGAAATGCATCACATCCACTTTAAAATCAGCTTCAGGGTCTTCATTCTCAACAATCTTTTAGCAAGGCAAAGCAGATTTGCAAGAGGAGCAACTATATTGTCATTGTTACCTCCACTGGGAGCAATAGTTGAGCGGAAGATGATCACAAGCTGGTCATAGAGGGGCAGGAGGCCCTGTTTTTGGCCAATAATTCCATTAGCCCCATACATGTCCTTCATTATGTTTTTATTTGCTTCTCAACAGTGTGCATACGGTAACCACTAGGAGGAAGGTTGCTGCGGTAGGATGAATAGCCAAGAAGAGTAGACAACCGAGCAAAGGAGGATGTACACTGAGTGCGACCCGTCATCCATTTCATGGTCTTTTTATGGTCAGTCTCGATCACCAAGGTGGAGAAAAACTGCAGAATCATTGGCACATGGTAGGGACATTGCTTTTCAATGAGAGAAACCATGCCCATCTGTTCAATCACATCTGCAGCTTGAGCATAACTGGCCTTGGCCTTGATATCTCGCATTCTGTAGGGCTGCATCGGGCGAATAGGGTGGAGATAATGCTTATAGATGTCATTGTATATATATATGCTCCATGCACCAGAAGTTGGGATCTTCAATATCTTCATCTCTTGGCACATTCATACCAGTTGGACTGACGGACTTGGGCATAGTCAACGGGGTTCATGGTCAAGTAGTTGGGGCGAGTTTCCTTGCCCTTCTTCGAAGGTTTATGTGCAACTTGCTTCTTCTTGGATGGTGTTTGTCTTTTCTAGCATGCTTCTTCGGAGGACTACCCGAACCACGACTACCGGAACCACCTGTGAGATAGAGCAATAGATGGATAGCATAGATGAGTACACACAAGTCACAGAGCAAGGAATGGTACAATGTACACTAGGAGAGCATCCCTAAGTTGAGTCTACTAAGTCCTGGACAAATCAAAATGTGGCTGAAAAATACCACTGAGCAATTTCGGATAATCCGATAAGTATGAATCGGATAATCCGACTGGTCGGAATATCCGGTTCAGACTGAATCGGAATATCCGATCTGAATCTGGCAGCAACAAATTGATTCAAGTCCTAGGTCTAGCAGTAGATCGACAAAAGGGGGGCTAGCCTAGTGTTCTAAGTACCAAGGGGAACCACTACCACCAGCCAAAACAACTTCTTACAAAGATCTAGGTGAGAACACCTAGGAGATGAGAGAGAAGAAGTTACCCTCGTCCATTGAGGAAAAAGCTTGGGTGAATCGGTTCCCGGGGAGGAGGAGCACCAAATCCGGCCAAATGCCGGAGTTGGGGACGGCCGGAGATGCCGGGGAGGCGCGGGGAGAGCAGGCGGCGGCGCTGGAGGAGAGAGAGGGTCGGGGGTGGAAGAAACGCTCGACTGAGCCCTTCACCCCGACCCCTGCTCTATTTAGGCGACGAACCGCCAAATCGGATAATCCGATCTTGACTTGAATCGGATAATCCGATAGTCGGATAATCCGAGCAAGTCTGATCGGATAATCCGATTGTCAGGATTTCGTTAGAAATTCTGGCCTGCTAAACCCTTTCTCCTCAGTTTCAAAATAAGACTTGTGTGCATAAGATGGAGTGTTTTTAGGAAAGATAGGCTTGGGATAAGATTGCCAAACTGACATTGGTACTCCACACTCAAACTTGCAAAAATCGAACAAGGAAATGCCAAGATGAGTGGGTTTCCCATAAAACCAACAATAGGACCAAAATTCCAAATGATTTTCAATTAAGACCGAAAAGAACCAACTCTTCATAAAGAAGAGGGCGGTGGCCAAGGCCACCATGTATGAGTTTGTGGTGTGACACCGCGAAGATGTATCTCGGGTTCACGGCCACTACTCGTCATTTAAGCTCACAATTCATGAAATGAAAATATAGAGACAAAATGAGTTCTTACTATCGGCATAATGGGGGGAGGGATAGTCCAATGGATTAGGACCGCACTCCCCCTATGTCCATGCCTACATCCAAACCAAATGAATATCGTCTAATATGGGTAGGTATGCAAGAAGTCCACTAAATCCAATTGCTTATGTCCACCACATTAAGTTCTCCTCTCAACTCCTTGAATCTTGCTTCACCAAGAGGCTTTGTGAACATATCGGCGAGTTGAAGCTTGGTGTTGACATACTTGATTGCAATATCACCCTTCTCAACATGATCTCGAATAAAATGATACCGGATCTCAATATGCTTGGTCTTCCCATGAAGAACCGGATTGTGAGCAATTTTGATGGCACTTTCATTATCACATAAAAGAGGCACTTTGTCACAAATGACACCATAATCCTTTAAAGTTTGCCTCATCCATAATAGTTGTGCACAACAACTTCCGGCGGCAATGTATTCGGCTTCGGTGGAGGACGAGGCCACACAATTTTGCTTCTTAGAAGACCAACTCACAAGGGACCTACCAAGGAATTGGCAAGTACCCGAAGTTGATTTTCTATCCATTTTGCAACCCGCCCAATCCGCATCCGAATAACCTACAAGATCAAAGCTTGTGCCTTGGGGATACCAAAGACCAAAGTTAGGAGTATCCATCAAGTATCTTAGAATCCTTTTAACCGCGGTTTCATGACTTTCCCTAGGACTTGATTGGAATCTTGCACACATACCCACACTAAACATAATATCCGGTCTAGATGCACAAAGGTAAAGCAAAGATCCAATCATAGAACGATAAAGCTTTTGATCAACTTCCTTACCATCCGGATCTAAGTGAAGATCCGCCTTGGAGTCCATGGGAAACTTATATGGCTTGGCATTGTTCATGTCAAATTTCTTGAGCATGTCCTTAATATACTTGGCTTGACATAAGAATGTTCCTTCTCGAAATTGGTGGATTTCAAAGCCAAGAAAATAATTCAACTTTCCCATCATGGACATCTCAAATTCCTTGGTCATTAGCTTGCCAAATTGATCACTAAATTCACGGTTAGTGGAACCAAAGATAATATCATCAACATATATTTGGCATACGAAAAAATCTCCATTTACCCTTTTTGTAAAAAGAGTGGGATCTATTACCCCAATTTCAAAGCCACGGTCTACTAAGAACTCCTTGAGATGATCATACCAAGCACGTGGAGCTTGCTTGAGCCCATAAAGAGCCTTATGTAGTAAGTAGACGTGGTTAGGAAATTTAGGGTCTTCGAAACCCGGAGGTTGTTTAACATACACCAACTCATTTAGTGGACCATTTAAGAAAGCACTTTTAACATCCATTTGATATAAGACAATATTATGAGTAGATGCATAAGCAATTAGTAAGCGAATGGATTCAAGTCTAGCAACGGGGGCATAGGTTTCACCGTAGTCGACTCCTTCGATTTGGGTGTAGCCTTGTGCAACCAATCTTGCTTTGTTGCGGATGACTTGACCATGTGAGTCTTGCTTGTTCTTAAATATCCACTTGGTTCCAATGACATTATGGCATGTGTCTTTGGGTTTTTCAACTAATGACCATACTTTGTTGCGCTCGAAGTTGTTCAACTCTTCATGCATAGCCGCAACCCAATCCATATCTTCAAGAGCATCATATACCTTGAGAGGTTCTAAGCTAGACAAACAAGAGACATGACCACAAAAGTTAGATAATTGTTTGCGTGTGGACACACCCCTACGAATACTCCCAAGGATATTTTCTTTGAAGTGGGAAAGATGATCCAATTTTGATGCACGCCGGATGACCCGGCGTTCCATGGCTTGACCAATTGTTTCACCAACACAATATCTTCATCATTGCCTTCATCTTGCTCATGGTCAACCCGAAGTGGAGTTCTTGGGGTTGTGGGTTCATTATGTTCTGTTCACCACTAGAGTTGGGTGGGTCTTGACCATCTTCTTGATCATTGAATGAATATCATGTTCTTGTTCTTGGATAGTTTCTTGATCAACTATTGAGGTGGATGGCTCAACTTGAGTAGAACTTGTTCCTTCTTCTTGAGTATCATCAATAGGTCCTTCAATAGGAATAGTTCTCCAATCCCCATAGTTCTTATGGCTTGAGATGGAGCATCATCACCTACATCATCATGATCAATATGCTCCGCTTGGGAGCCATTATCCTCGACAAACTCCACGTTCATAGATTCTTCAACACACCCGGTGGATATGTTGTAGACCCTATAAGCATGAGACTTTGCGGCATATCCAACAAGTATACCATCAAAAGATCTAGATTCAAATTTAGCAATTTTGCAACCTTTAATGTAAACATGGCATTTGCAACCAAAGACTCGAAAGTAAGATACATTTGGCTTTTTACCGGTGAGGAGTTCATATGGTGTCTTTTCCATGAGAGGACGGAAGAAGAGCCGGTTTGAGTAGTGACAAGCGGTGTTGATGGCTTCGGCCCAAAAGTTGTATGGGGAATGAAATTCGGCCATCATAGTTCTTGCCATATCAATAAGAGTGCGGTTCTTCCTTTCGGCGACACCATTTTGTTGGGGAGTATATGCAGCGGAATATTGGTGTTGAATGCCCTCCCCACTTAGGAAATCATCCATAGTGTAATTCTTGAACTCCGTACCATTGTCACTTCTAATTGCCAAAATCTTGGAGTCATATTGGCGTTGAACTAGGGTTGCAAAGTCAATGAATATCTTTTGAGTTTCACTCTTCTTCTTGATGTAGAAAGTCCAACAATATCTTGAATAATCATCCACAATCACCAAACAATATTTCTTGCCACCAAGACTATCATATGTGGGAGGCCCAAAGAGATCCATATGAAGGAGCTCCAAAGGCCTCTTAGTGGAGATAATGGTCTTCTTGGGGTGATTCTTTTCATGCATCTTTCCGGCTATGCAAGCACTACAAGGACGATCTTTGGAAAAATTAACATCGGTTAGTCCTACCACGTGTCCACCCTTTACAAGAGTTTGTAAATTTCTCATACCGACATGGCCTAGCCGGCGATGCCAAAGCCAACCCTTGTCGGATTTAGCCATTAGACACGTGGCAATTTGAGTGGTCTCTTTCGAGAAATCGACCACATACAAACCGTTCTCACGAAATCCAACAAAGGCTACTTTAAGAGATTTTGTGAAAAGGATGGTCACGTGGTATTTATTAAAGATAACGGTGTAACCGGCATCGCATAATTGACCAACGGAAAGTAGATTATATGAAAGGGATTCAACAAGGAGGACCTTCTCAATTGATAACTCCGGTGTGATCACCACCTTGCCATATCCCAATACCTTAAGTCTTGTATTGTTCCCAATGGTGACATGAGAGAATGAGAGTAATTGTTTCAATAAGCCCTTTACTACTTCTTTGCTTCCGGTCATGTGAGATGAACACCCACTATCAATGAGCCATGAAGATCCACCGGAAGAAAAGCCCTACAATAAATCAAGTCTTTGATTTAGGTACCCATTTTGGAATGGGTCCTCTTTTGTTAGTCACAAGGGTCTTTGGAACCCAAATAGCATAGTGATAATCATCTCCATATGAGGTACCAACATATTTAGCAAAAACATAACCATTTCTAGATTTCATAAGCACATATGAGGGGTTATATTTTCCGGCAAAGTCATTGTGAGTGGCATTGCCCCTTGTGGCTTTACCACCCACAATGGGTTCAACATTCTTCTTGCCCAACTCCCCCTCCTTCACAAAAATAATATCTTTTGAAGGGGAGGTAGGCATCTTCTTCTTGTTTGCCTTCTTGGACTTGGGAGCAAACCCAAGCCCTTCCTTGCTAACCACTCCCTTTTGATTGGTCAAAAGATCATTGAGGTTCTTTTCCCCTTGGATACAAGTGGCTAGCCCTTTTCAAGTTGGGCCTTCAACCTAGTGTTCTCCTCCATGAGAGATGCTTTAAGACATAAAGGGTTAGTAGCACAAGCATTGGCATCTTTATCATTATGAGGAGTGGTGAAGCTAGCATATATAAATTGAGCTTGTAATTTAGCATATGACCCCTTGAGCTTGGTGAGCTCACTTGAGGTCACCTTGTGGGTTTCCCTAAGTTGCTCAAAATTCTCAAGGAGTTTGTTATGACTCTCTACAAGCTCATCATTTTTAATTTTTAGATCACTAGCAACTTGAATAGAGGTTTCACGGGTTTCTTTTGCCTTGGATAAATCCTTGGCTTGGGTCTCCTCAAGTTGCTCCCGGAACACTTGTTCCTCAACAAGTTGCTCTTCTAGCTCACCAATTTTATCGGCATGATCACGTGCATGCCCCTCAAGCTCATAAATCCTATTCTCCTTCTCCTCAAGGAGGTGTTTGGCTTCTCCATATTGGTACATGAGCCTCAACCATTTTCTTGGTTGGACCTTGGAGCTTGTTTATAAAGAGGGTAATTGTATCCTCTTTCTCCTCATTTTTCCCTACATCCTCAACACAATCCAAGAGAGATGGTTTAGAGGAGATAGTAATTTTAGGTGGGGAATTCACCTTGGTTTCCTTGGCCATGAGGCACATAGGCTTGGGGATCTTGTTGTCATTTGGAGCGGAGAAAAGGGGTGCCAATGAAGGAGGAAGGTTGCCCATTGCAAGAGCCGCCATCCCCACTTCCTCACTTGTATCATCATCCTCCTCTTCGCCACCGGACTCATACTCTTCTTCATGTGTTGCGGTGACAAGAGCCTTTTGAGGTTCTCTCTTGATGAGGTACTTGATGGGCTTGGTGAAGAACTTCTTCTCTTTAAGATGAGTTGGCCTCCAAAATCTTCTCTTCTCTCATAGGGGCAATCCTTCACAAGGTGATTCTCCTTTCCACAATTAAAGCACATTCTTTTCATTTGTGGGGAGAAGTTGCTTCTAGGGGAGAAGTTGCTCTTGATATT